>RJWK010054345.1:0-15062 GCA_004363435.1 Platanista minor
CAGAAACTAACACACCACTGTAAAGCAATTATACTCCAATAAAGATGTTAATAAAAAAATTTAAAAAAAAATGAAAAAGGAGAAGTAACAACTGACACTGCAGAAATACAAAGGAATATGAGAGATTACTACAAGCAAATATATGCCAATAAAATGGACAACCTGGAAGAAATGGACAAATTCTTAGAAAAACACAACCTTCGGAGAGTGAACAAGGAAGAAATAGAAAATATAAACTTACCAATCACAAGCACTGAAATTGAAACTGTGATTAAAAATCTTCCAACAAACAAAAGCTCAGGACCAGATGGCTTCACAGGCAAATTCTATCCAACATTTAGAGAAGATCTAACACCTATTGTTCTCAAACTCTTCCAAAATATAGCAGAGAGGGACACTCCCAAACTTATTGCACAAGACGACCATCACAATGATACCAAAACCAGACAAGATGTCACAAAGAAAGAAAACAACAGGCATATATCACTAATGAACATAGATGCAAAAATCCTCAACAAAATACTAGCAAACAGAATCCAACAGTACATTAAAAGGATCATACACCATGATGAAGTGCGGTTTATCCCAGCAATGCAAGGATTTCCAATATATGCAAATCAATCAATATGACACACCATATTAACAAAATGAAGGATAAGAACCATACGATCATCCCATCTGATGCAGAAAAATCTTTCATCAAAATTCAACACCGATCTATGATAAAACACCCCCAGAAAGTAGGCATAGAGGGAAATTACCTCAACATAACAAAGGCCATATATGACAAACCCACAGCCAACATTATTCTCAATGGTGAAAAACTGAAACCATTTTCACTAAGATCAGGAACAAGACAAGGTTGCCCACTCTCACCACTATTATTTAACATAGTTTTGGAAGTTTTAACCACAACAATCAGAGAACAGAAAGAAATAAAAGGAATCCAAATCGGAAAAGAAGAAGTAAAGCTGTCACTGTTTGCAAATGATACTATACATAGAGAATCCTAAAGATGCTACCAGAAGACTACTAGAGCTAATCAATGAATTTGGTAGCATAGCAGGATACAAAATTAATGCACAGAAATCTCTTGCATTCCTATACAGTAATGATGAAAAATCTGAAAGAGAAATTAAGGAAACACTCCCATTTACCATTGCAACAAAACGAATAAAATAGCTAGGAATAAACCTACCTAAGGAGACAAAAGACCTGTATGCAGAAAACTATAAGACACTGATGAAAGAAATTAAAGACGATACAAACAGATGGAGAGATATACCATGTTCTTGGATTGGAAGAATCAACATTGTGAAAATGACTCTACTACCCAAAGCAATCTACAGATCCAATGCAATCCCTATCAAACTACCACTGGGATTTTTCACAGAACTAGAACAAAAAATTTCACAATTTGTACGGAAACAAATAGCCAAAGCAATCTTGAGAAAGAAAAACGGAGCTGGAGGAATCAGGCTCCTTGACTTCAGACTATACTACAAATCTACAGTCATCAAGACAGTATGGTACTGGCACAAAAACAGAAATATAGATCAATGGAACAGGATAGAAAGCCCAGAGATAAACCCATGCACATATGGTCACCTTATCTTTGATAAAGAAGGCAAGAATATACTGTGGAGAAAAGACAGCCTCTTCAATAAGTGGTGCTGGGAAAGCTGGACAGCTACATGTAAAAGAATGAAATTAGAAAACTGCCTAACACCATACACAAAAATAAACTCAAAATGGATTAGAGACCTAAATGTAAGGTCAGACACTACAAACTCTTAGAGGAAAACAGGCAGAACACTCTATGACATAAATCACAGCAAGATCCTTTGTGACCCACCTCCTAGAGTAATGGAAATAAAAACAGAAGTAAACAAATGGGACCTAATGAAACTTAAAAGCTTTTGCACAGCAAGGGAAACCATAAACAAGACGAAAAGACAACGCTCAGAATGGGAGAAAATATTTGCAAACGGAGCAACTGACAAAGTATTAATCTCCAAAACATACAAGCAGCTCATACAGCTCAATATCAAAAAAACAAACAACCCAGTCCAAAAATGTGCAGAAGACCTAAATAGACATTTCTCCAAAGAAGATATACAGATTGCCAACAAACACATGAAAGAATGCTCAACAACAGTAATCATTAGAGAAATGCAAATCATAACTGCAGTGAGGTTCACCTCACACCAGTCAGAATGGCCATCATCAAAAAATCTACAAACAATAAGTTTTGGAGAGGGTGTGGAGAAAAGGGAACCCTCTTGCCCTCTTGGTGGGAATGTAAATTGATACAGCCACTATGGAGACCAGTATGGAGGTTCCTTATAAAACTAAAAGTAGAACTACCATACGACCCAGCAATCTCACTACTGGGTATATACCCTGAGAAAACCATAATTCAAAACGAGTCATGTACCACAAAGTTCATTGCAGCTCTATTTACAATAGCCAGGACATGGAACCAACCTAAGTGTCCATCTATAGATGAATGGATAAAGAAGATGTAGCACATATATACAATGGAATATTCCTCAGCCATAAAAAGAAACGAAATTGAGTTATTTGTCCTGAAGTGGATGGATCTAGAATCTGTCCCACAGAGTGAAGTAAATCAGAAAGAGAAAAACAAATACAGTATGCTAATACATATATATGGAATCTAAAAAAAAAAAAATGGTTCTGAAGAACCTAGCGACAGGACAGGAATAAAGACACAGATGTAGAGAATGGACTTGAGAACACGGTGAGGGGGAAGGGTAATCTGGGACGAAGTAAGAGAGTGGCACTGACATATATACACTACCACATAAAAAATAGATAGCTAGTGGGAAGCAGCTGCCTAGCACAGGGAGATTAGCTTGGTGCTTTGTGACCACCTAGAGGAGTGGATAGGGAGGCAGGGAGGGAGACGCAAGAGGGAGAGATATGGGGATATATGTGTACATATAGCTGATTCACTTTGTTTTACAGCAGAAACTAACACAACATTGTAAAGCAATTTTACTCCAATAAAGATGTTAAAAAAATGTTTTTAAAACAGAGGAGATTTAAAGATAATCTATCATCATCTATCATCATATTTTCTGTAAAAATACTTAATAGGTAAAACAGATATGTTTGTATCTCAAGTATTATTTTTTTAAATATAGATGATTTAAAATAAAAAAGAAACAATAGTGCAGCCTTGGAGAAGGAATATACATAACAATATCTTTGAGTTGTTTTGCAGATACTGAAAACCCCATCAGGCGGAAGAAGTTAACTGTGTGTTGCCCACAAGCACGTAGACCCCAGATCGATTGGAACCAGAAGGTTGATGACAGTGACTCTCACTTCACCGTCAACCAATCAGAAGAATGTCCACGAGCTGATCATGCCCTCTTTGAACCTTTACTGTAAAACTCCTCACTACCCACTCCAAGTTGGGACACACAGTTTTGAGGGCACTAGCCCTCTGTGGCCCCCTTTGCCTGGCAAAGCAATAAAGCTATTCTTTTCTACTTCACCCAAAATTCTGTCTCCAAGTTTTAATTCAGTTTTCAGTGTACAGAGGTCAGATTCAGCTTCAGCAGCTCTCACCACTCATACCTTGTAGCTTCACTACTAAAGAGGAACTGGATTCAATTTAGCTGCTCAGGACTAAACACATATATCTATATCTATATCTATATCTATATCTATATCTATATCTATATCTATATCTATATATCTATATCTATATCTATATCTATCAGAAAAGAATTCTGATTGTTACAATCATGTCCTCTTTCCACGTTGGACAAATCAGCTGTGGTCAAGAGACAGTGTGACTGGCAGCCCCTTCAGAACCACATTCACTTATTTAATTTATCAAACCTATTTTTACTGAGTATTTACTATGAGTCAGTCATTATTTTAGGCTCAACTACCCCAGGATAAAGAGGATCAGGAGTATGGGGAGGACAGGTTGTCCTAGTAAAAAAGGGTGGCCCTAGTAAACTCATTGAGAAAGTTACATGGGTGAAGATGGTGAATGACTTAAGTGAGTGGTATCTGGGGAAAGAGTGCCCCAGGCAGAGGGTAAGGTTAATACAAAGACCCTGAGGTGGGAGGTTGCCTGGGGGGAATGTAGCTGGAGCAGAGCGAGTGAGGGGGAGCACAGAAGAGGACAGGTATCAGGGAATGATGGTGTGAGGCTTTCTCTGCCACTGAAGGACTTTTGCATTCATTTTCTCTGAGTGATGCGAGGAATAATTGTTGGGTTTAGAACAGACACATGACATGATTAGGAATTTTAAAAGATTATTCTGGATGCTGGGTTGAGTGTGGCTTGTAGGATGTGAGGAAGCTTGCTTGGAGTTTACCTGTAGGCAAGCTAGGTGAGATATAGGTGGATAGGCCCAAGGTGGGGATAGCAGTGTAAGGGCTGAGAATCGGTCTGTTGAGCTATATTTTGAAGGCAGAGCCAAAAGGATTTGCTTCCAGGCAGGATACAGGTGTGAGAGAAAGAGAGGAGACAAGATTGTCTCCAGGGTTGGGACCTGAACAACTGAAGAAAATGGAATTGCATCTATTGAGACAAGGAGGGCTGTGGGTGGAGCAAATTTGGGAAGGAAAGGGGACATTAGAGATTCAAGTTTGAAATGTCAAAATTGAGATATTTCAAATGGATATATATTATATGATTCCACTCACATGAGGTAGCAAGAGACAGAAAACAGAATGGTGGCAGCCAGGGGCTGGAGGAAGGGAGGAAATAGCATTAGCATTTAATGGGTACAGAGATTCAGTTTGGGAAGATGAAAAAGTTCTGGAGATGGATGGTGGTGATGGTTGCCCAACAATGTGAATGTGTTTAATGCCAAGTGTACACAATTATACACTTAAAAATGGTTAAGATGGAGATGGAGCCAAAAAATATTGCTGTGATTTATGTCAAAGAGGGTTCTGCCTATATTTTCCTCTAGGAGATTTTTAGTACCCGGTCTTACATTTAAGTCTTTAATCCATTTTGAGTTTATTTTTGTACATGGTGTTAGAGAATGTTCTAATTTCATTCTTTTACATTCATGTTATATAAATTTAACCACAATAAAAAACATTAAGTAGCACAAAATAATGGAGAAAGATTGAGATTTATTTCAGATAATGTTTTCAATGTCATTATAAAATAATAGAGATTGGTTGGAATTTTTTAGATAAATTTTGTTTGTTTGTTTTTGCGGTACGCGGGCCTCTCACTGTTGTGGCCTCTCCCGTTGCGGAGCGCAGGCTCCGGACGCGCAGGCTCAGCGGCCATGGCTCACGGGCCCAGCCGCTCCACGGCATGTGGGATCTTCCCGGACAGGGGCGCGAACCCATGTCCCCTGCATCGGCAGGCAGATTCTCAACCACTGCGCCACCAGGGAAGCCCTAGATTAAAATTTTAATATCATTCCTCAACATTCTAGACCAGGGTTTCTCAACCTCAACAATATTGACATTTTTGGTCTGTATTCTTTTTCGTAGAGGACTGTCCTGTATATTGTATAATATTTAAAAGCACCTCTTACCTCTACCCACTAGATGTCAGCACTGAGTTATGATAAGCAGAAATGTCCCCTGTTATTGCAATTGTTCCAGAGGGGGCAAAATCAGCTCAGCTGAAAACACTGGAGTAAAACAAAATTCTGTGGGTGCCAGAGTTGATGGTGTATGCTTTCAAAGAGATGGGATAATACAAAAATCAACATTTTAGGGAGGATAAAACATCAGTTTAATCTTGGAAACGTTGAGTTGAGGGGCCCACAGAACATTTCATTATTATCTCAGAGGTCAAATGCATTGGTTTGGCTATCATCAGTCTGCACAGGTGGCAGTACAAGTCAATTAGTTATACAGACAGAAGAAGTTCCTGCTGAGTGAGTCAGGAGTTAGAAAGACAAGCCAATGCTTGACTGAATCCTATCCATGATGCTTCAGTTCTCAGTTGTAGGGCCTCCTCTGGATATATGATCTCATTGGTCAGTACACCATCCATCACAACATGAGCCACAATTGTAATTACATAATTATTTGTACAATTATTTTATTAATGACTGCATCTTTAAAACCTTCACCTGAGTTTTGGATTCTATCCCTTTCTAACTTTTGGGGGGAACTTACACTATCACTTCCTTTCTTAAGCCTTTATATTCCAGTGTCTGCGTGCAATGTTATAATATCCAATGTTCCACATTCCCATTTCTTTCAATTAAAATAAAACTCACTCAAAGACCCATAGTGCCCTTCGGGTATTACTCCAAACTTTCAAAGAATTTGGTCTATTCTTGCTACTTCCATTTCCACACTGCTCATTCTCTCCTCAACCAACTCATCTGGAGACTTTCTACCTCCATTGCAATTGCCTTTCCTGAGGTCTGCGGTGAACTCATGTGCCAAATACATTCTAAGGGATATGTCCATTCTTCAAAATGCTTGATTTTCCAGTAGCGATATCATTAACGGCTGCATTCCCTTTCTTGAAATAGGGACCTTTCTCTTGCATTTTATTTTTGTTACAATAGGATTTCCAGAGTCAAGTCTACAGGGCAACTTGTAACACTAACACATCGCTCAGGGAGAAACTTCTAACTTTGAAATTAAATCCTGTGAAGGAGAAGCAAGAATTATGGCAGTATATTAAGGAGACCTGGGAGACTTCTTCATAAAGAAGCCTTTGTAAATTCCAGGGGGATGATCTGGACTGCAGACGTTTGAGCATACCAGGTAAAGAAGGGATAATTGGAAGGAAGAAATTTGCCTTTCTTCACAGCTATCTTCAGGGAAACAGCAATGGCAGAAAGTTTCTTTTCTGTTATTCTCCTTCTACCAAGGGAGCTTAATTATTTAAAGAGGAAAATGACAAGCGAACAATGTATTTAATGAGGCAGTCTGAGAATTCAGCCAGTGAAGTCCTGGAAACTTCTGAAATAAGCTTTCAGTGTCCCCAGGGCAAAGCATCTCGGGCTTCCCAGAGATACGGTATGAATTCCCTTCTTGGATAATCTCCCTTTCTGGAGGAAAAGCCACAGTGGGAAAAGAGTCAAGGCATCCAGGGTTTTCCATAATGCCATCTGAAAGAGCCAGTGCATTCTAGTAAAGGCTGTGGGTGGGATAGAAGAGAGGAGATGTAAGTCGTTTTTCTCCTGGGGTTGTCTGCAGACCTGCAGCTTCAGCATCACCTGGGAGCTTGTTAGACATGCACATTTTGGCCTTCATCTCAGATCTACTAAGTCAGAAATTTCAGGGTCAGGCCCAGCAATCTGTGTTTAATAAGACATTCAGGTGGATTCTATGTGTGACTAAAAGTAGAACATAACTGCCCTAGGGGATTTGTTGGAATGGATGATGAAAGACCGTCACAAGGCTAGATCTTCAGAGAGTTGAGAGCTCTCTGCTTCCAAAACCTGATCTACGAAGTATAATACATTTGTTTTTTGACTTTAATGCTTATGCCCCCTTTCTTTTTCATCTCATGCGTTTGTTTGAATTATCAAAACAATATGAAATACTGTGGTTTATAGCAGTAATATTTGCTATATAATGTTCATTAATTGCCATTTCTTAATCACATTCAATTGAACATTACCTCTCATTTAAAAATCAAGATTGTTTATTATTTTAAAGATATATCTTTATTTTTCTAGCCTGAGTGTCTGCACATCCCACACACACACATACACACACATATACACATTACCATTTGCAACAATAACTGGAGGGGGAAGGGTAAGCTGGGGCGAAGTGAGAGAATGGCATGGACATATATACACTACCAAATGTAAAATAGACAGCTAGTGAGAAGCAGCTGCATAGCACAGGGAGATCAACTCGGTGCTTTGTATCCACCTAGAGGGGTGGATTAGGGAGGGTGGGAGGGAGACGCAAGAGGGAGGAGATATGGGAATATATGTATACATATAGCTGATTCATTTTGTTATATAGCAGCAACTAACACAACATTGAAAAACAATTATGCTCCAATAAAGATGTTAAAAAATGTGTTTTGCAAAAAAAGAAAAGAAATTAACAAATACATTTTGATTCCTATCAAACTCGCCATCTTTTATTTTGATATATTTATGCAATCAATTAATGTAAATAGACCTCCTAAAGTTGAAGCATATTTAAGTTCCTGGAATAAGCATTGGTGGCCCATGGTGTATTGTTCTTCAATATACTGACCAAGACTGCCTCAATGTTCCCCTCAGCTTGAGTAAACTTTAGACAGGTTTCTTCCTGATCTTAGACCCCTGACTTCTCTTCTCTTAGAACATTTAATTTAGAAAACTTGCAGCTGTAAATTTTTTCTCCACCCTTTGACATATATGTACATTTTCTCCCATCCTCTTGCCAGTTTTACAACCAAGGAAATGCCTCTCTCAATGACTTGGGACCCATCTTTTAAAAATGCAAACATAAAATAAGATAGCACCCCTATTTCCCAGTGTCTGTAGGAGGGTAAGAGCCTAACTTCTATGGGCATCAATTAGCAAATACAGATTCCTTAGTGATAGAGAAAAACATTTGCAAACTGAGGAATAACTCCATGTGCTTGACACATCCCATTGATCAACTTTCCCCAACAACATCCTCCAGTACTTTTGTACTAGTTCATCCAGCACCAAAACCCCTCCTGCCTTATATTCCAGCAGAATTCAGTTCAGGCTCTCTCCTCTTTTGCAGTAGTCTTAAAGAAAATCTTCTTCGCTCTTTTACTTTTTCTGGTGCAATTTTTACTTGGCAATACAGACAAATGTATTTAATATTTTATATCATATTTTACAGCTCTACTCATGTTATTAGTTATCAATTATTTTCTTTTGTATTTTATTTGACTGCTTTAAGCCTCATTTCATTTATTAGTTAGTGAATATTTATTGAGCACCTAATTTGAAAGATCATTGGAATATGATGGTGAACAAAAAGAGACGTCTCGGGCTACATGAAGTTTATATTTGGGATGATGGAGGGGGAATATATGAATTTAAGAAATCCTTAAAGTACTATAATATTTCAACTGCAATACGTGCAAGAAAGGAAAACTGCAGGTGACTAGGAGGTAGGTGATGGGACAGTCAGGCACAGCATAGAAGTAAATGATGAGTATGAGTGGAGTTGGTGGTGGAAAGAATGAAAACGCATTCCAGAAAAATGAAAAAGAATTCTCTTCTGAGTGAAGACCCTGAATTTCATGCGGGACCCTATGGGCCATGGTAACTAAATTGACTTCCCTCTCAGGAGCCACTGGAAGCCAGGGATGTGACTTGTTGATTCACGTGGTGGTGAGGTGATTTGGTCAAATTTGTATTTTGGAAACACTGCTCTTGCCAGAATAAAAAATAATATGATAATTCCTCCTTTTACCTGAGTTAAAATCAGCTTAAAAATTATTTTTTCTGGCTTGAGCAGTGTCAAGATATAATTGACTTATTGTGTAAGTTTAAGGCATACAGTGTGATGATTTACTACATGCATATATCTCAAATGATTACCACAATAGGATTAGTTAACACCTCCATCACCTCACATAATTAACTTTTAAAAATATGTGGTGGGAACATTTAAGACCTACTCTCTTAGCAACTTTCAAGTGTATAATGTAGTATTGTTAACTATAGTCACCATGCTGACTGTAGTTAGATCTCCAGAATTTATTCATCTTCTAACTGGAAGTTTGTACCCTTTTACTAATAGCTCCCCATTTTCCCCACCCCTAGTCGCTGGAGAAACGGTTTGCATGAAATCAAAATTAAGTTGTATAGAGTTGACAGAGATAAAAAAAAAAAAGGGCTCTATATCTGTGCCATTCAATGTGGTAGCATGTGAAAATGAACAGCTGGGATATTTGATTCTTGATTTTTAAAAAGTTATGGAAAATTGTAATTATTATTGTTCCCATTTTAAAACTAGGAAACTGACATTTCAGTAGGTTGGATAACTTAAAGTTTTCAGAGATAGTAAGTAGTTTCAACTACAACTCATACTTAGCATTACGAGTTGAGTCAAGACAGGGGACATGGGCTCCAGTCTCATGACAGGAATATCAAAGAATTTGGGAGCCATGTTTTAAAACTGCCACAATTTGAATTTATATGGTTTTACCGAGGGAGCTACATGGAGAATCGCAGTGTTCCTGCAAAGGTCTTAAATTGGTAAGATGTAAAGGGAGACAGAGACAAAGAAATAAGTTGGTAAACTTTTCACCTCTTCTGCAAGGCAGTCACCCAATTACACTCTCTTTACTTTCTATCCATGAAACAGATGGCATTCCATGTTTCTGAGCATTATGACCTCACCTGTGGCTCATCTGAATTTGCATTTCATCCCTGCCAGTGTCTCTGCAATTGTCTCCAAGACCACAGGGCTTGGCTTTATTCCTGTCCCAACAGGCATCAATTATCCCAATTGAAGGTCCTGCCATTTTGAGGGCATTGACTCAGAGAAAGATACAATCTCCACAATTCAAAATATTCAATTCCCTCTTCTCTCTCTGCCCAGTCCTAAGAGATCAAACTCTTGGGGAGAGACGGGAAACAGATGGTCTATCTGTCTCATACACTGTCCAGCTTTTCCCCTGCCTGACACCAATTTATACTTCCCAAAGGTTCTGCATGCTGGAGGGAGGGATGTTCAGGGTGGCCATCCTGCTACTGAACAAAACTTGGGTCCTCTTTCCTTCATTCAGTGAAGCCAATCTACTGACCTCAAGTGGTGGTGAAGGAGAGTGCAGCGTTTACTTCAAGACCAAGCGAAGAGTATGGGTAGCTAATGCTCAGAAGACCCAGACCTCCCTGCTGGACTTTAAGGAAAGGTTTTTTTGTTTTGTTTTGTTTTGTTTTGTTTTTTTGCGGTACGCGGGCCTCTCACTGTTGTGGCCTCTCCCGTTGCAGAGCACAGGCTCCGGACGCGCAGGCTCAGTGGCCGTGGCTCATGGGCCCAGCCACTCCACGGTGTGTGGGATCTTCCCGGACCGGGGCACGAACCCACGTCCCCTGCATCAGCAGGCAGACTCTCAACCACTGCGCCACCAGGGAAGCCCGAGGGAAAGGTTTTTAAAGACAGGGTGAGGGAGACGATTGCAGGGGGCATGATCAACCAATACTTGGCCTAAATCATTCAGTAAAGATTTGAGCAATTAACTTATGACACACCAAGGTGGAAAATGTCTATCAAAATTTTCCAGGTCCACTGATCTGACATCCTAACGCTCTACCTCTTCCAGACTACTAAAGTGAAGAATAGGGGTCATTGGGACTTTCCAGGACTTGTTCTTCAATGTCCTAGGACAGTGTTTACTCAAATGTCTTATCATTTGGCATGCTTTTAAAGGTAGGCTTTCAGGATTCATCAATTCTGCCTAGGTATATGCCCCAAAGAATTGAAAGCAGGAATTCAGAAAAATTCTTGCACACCAATATTCATAGCGGCATTAATCACAACAGCCAAAAGATAAAAACAACCAATGTGTCCATCAATAATGAATGGATAGAGATGCGACCAAGATGGCGGAGGAGTATGAAGCACAGTTCACTGTCCTCCACAGAAACATTGAAAATACATCTACAAGTGCAATGATTCACACAGAACAGATACTGAGCACTGACAGAATACCTCAGATGTCCGAAAAGACAAGAAAACCTCCACGTAACCAGGTAGGACAAAGGGAATAAGAAAAAGAAAGAATCAGCATGGGGCCTGTGCCCTGGGGAGGGAGCTGTGAAGGAAGAAAATTTTCTGCACCTTGGGAAGGCTCCTCACCAGTGGAGAAATTAGACTGGACAGAAGGGGAGTTTTGGAGTCCAAAAGGTGAGAACAGCAACCAATTTGTGGAAGCCAAAACAAAGAATAACCTGCACAGAGGGTCGGCACAGCCATCCTGTGCTCCCCATCCTGAGAGACTCCTCTGTCAGTGAGGGTGAGGTTGGTTGCTGAAGCTCAGACTCTGAAGCTCAGTCCCAGGGAGAGGACCAGGCTTAGGTACAGAAACAGCCTGAAGAGGTCAGGCTGTGGCAACTGAGGATGTACTAGGAAGAAGCCTGGGCTTGCCAGAGATGCAAGACACCACTGTTAGGAGGTGCACAAGGAAAGGGGTGGGACAACCATAAGAACTTCTATCTCTGTGAGAGCTTCCAGGCAACAGGACACCACCTAGAGGAGCTCTAGGGGCAGGTGCAAGTCACTGCCGCCATCTTGGACTCTTGAGGCAGGCACTAGCCACCTCTCTTCCAGACCCTTGGGTAGATGTCAGGCCCTGCCCCTGCTGACCTGGAAGGGCGTAGACAGCTCCCCAAACTAGAAATTATGCCAGCGGGTCACAGGGCCTGTCCCCACTGACTCGGAAGGGCACATGCAGATCCAGCCACTAACAATTCTGCCAGCAGACCCCAGGACCCACCCCAGCTCTTGCTACTAGGAAATCTGCCAGTGAGTGCTGGTACCTGCCCAGCTGTCCCAGGAGGGTGCGGATAGCTTCCACAACCAGGACATCTGTCAGTGCGTGCTGAAACCCCCTGCTGTCCCTGGCAGGCATGGATAACTCATCCCACTAGGAAATCCATCAGCAGGTGCCAGGACTTGCCCCCACTGTCCTGAGAATGCTCAGAAACCTCTCAAGTAGAAAATCTGCCAGTGGGTTATGGGACATGCCCCGCTGTCCCAGGAGGGCGCAGATAGCTCTTGCTACTGAGAAATCTGCCGGTGGGTGCCAGGACCTTCCCCCACTGTCCTGGGAGGTGAGGATAACTCCCACAACTAGGAAATCTGTGAGCAGGTGCCAGGATCTGCCCCACCATCCTGGGAGCATGCAGAAATTCTCGCTACTAGGAAATCCACCGGTGGGTGTCAGGACCTGCCCTGCAGTCTTGGGAAATTGCAGAAAGCTCCCCCCACTAGGAAATTTGCCCAGAGGAGGGGCTGAAACTACAGCTGAGAGCCAGGGGCTGTGTGACTAAGGAAGAAGAGGTGAATCTCTCTTCGTGGCTGTGTGAACTGCAGTTACACCTCCGCTGATGGCTTCCTTAATTCAGCACCTGCAAAACATTCAAAAGGACAACACATGCTGTTGCAGCTGGGACAGGTCTGGCTTTAGCAGCTGTGGGATCTGTGGGCACATATACATGCGAGTTGGGCCAGGCCAGAGTCTGAGCTGCCATCATAGCTCCCACAGTGGGTCCAGGTGCACAACTACTGCAGTCCTAGGACCTAACCTCAGTGGATCTGCACCAGTGGCCAGGTGAAAAAAATGCTTGAGAGTCACCAGGACAAATTGCCAGCATGCCCACAGTTAAGGTGGGACTGAGAGCAGTGCCAACAACAGTATATTTTGTGAGCCCACACAACAGCTGAAAGGGGACACAACAGAGCACATTCACAGGTGAACAGCTCCAAAAGAGGAAAACTAAGTGTCTTCCCTCCCAGTGGGAATGCTCCAATCCTGGCTACCTCACACTGCAGATCAGAAACACAGCTAAGAAACAGATCTGGGGGTCTCTACTCCAACAACTAGGGAGCAGACCCTGAGCCTGACAGGGCAGTGACAACCACGTAGTAAAGGGGAGGCACTGCTCAGTATCTAGGGCAGGCTCTGATCACAACACCAAACAAATGTCCTATCAAGGGGATAATGGCACAAGCCTCTGGACCAACCTCACCTACACGGGGCAGACACCAGAAGCAAGAAGAACTGCAATCCTGCAGCATGCAGAAAGGAGACCAAAAACACAGTAAGTCTGACAAAAAGAGATGACAAAAAATATGTTGCAGATGAAGGAGCAAGATAAAATACCATAAGAACAACTAAATGAAGAGGAGATAAGCAATCTATCTGAAAAAGAATTCAGAGTAATGATAGGAAAGATGACCCAAGATCTCAAAAATAGAAAGGAGGCTAGAATGACCAACATTGACTGAGAAAATATTTGAAGAGATTATAGTGGAAAACTTCCCTAATATGGGAAAGAAAATAGTTAATCAAGTCCGGGAAGCACAGAGAGTCCCATACAGGATAAATCCAAGGAGAAACACGCCAAGGCACATACTAATCAAACTATCAAAAATTAAATACAAAGAAAACATATTAAAAGCAGAAGGGAAAAACAACAAATAACACACAAGGGAATCCCCATAAGGTTAACAGCTGATCTTTCAGCAGAAACTCTTCAAGCCAGAAGGGACTGGCAGAACATATTTAAAGTGATGAAGGAGAAAAACCTGCAAACAAGATTACTCTACCCAGCAAGGATCTCATTCAGATTTGTTGGAGAAATTAAAACCTTTACAGACAAGTAAAAGCTGAGAGAGTTCAGCACCACCAAACCAGCTTTACAACAAATGCTAAAGGAACTTCTCTAGGCAAGAAACACAAGAGAAGGAAAAGACCTACTATAACAAACCCAAAACAATTAAGAAAATGGGAATAGGAACATACATATCGATAATCACCTTAAATGTAAATGGATTAAACGCTCCCACCAAAAGACACAGACTGGCTGAATGGATACAAAAACAAGACCCATATATATGCTGTCTACAAGAGACCCACTTCAGACCTAGGGACACATACAGACTGAAAATGAGGGGATGGAAAAAGATATTCCATGCAAATGGAAATCAAAAGAAAGCTGGAGTAGCCATTGTCATATCAGACAAAATAGACTTTAAAACAAAGACAATTACAAGAGACAAAGAAGGACACTACATAATGATCAAGGGATCGATCCAAGAAGAAGATATAACAATTGTAAATATTTATGCACCAAACATAGGAGCACCTCAATACATAAGGTTAATACTAATAGCCATAAAAGGGGAAATCGACAGTAACACAATCATAGTAGGGGAATTTAACACCCCACTTTCACCAATGGACAGATCATCCAAAATGAAAATAAATAAGGAAACACAAGCTTTAAATGATACATTAAACAAGATGGACTTAATTGATATTTATAGGACATTCCATCCAAAAACAACAGAATACACATTTTTCTCAAGTGCTCATGGAACATTCTCCAGGATAGATCATATCTTGGGTCACAAAT
>RJWK010054346.1:0-15063 GCA_004363435.1 Platanista minor
TTTTTTTTTTTTTTTGCGGTATGTGGGCCTCTCACTGTTGTGGCCTCTCCCATTGCGGAGCACAGGCTCCGGACGCGCAGGCTCAGCGGCCATGGCTCATGGGCCCAGCCGCTCCACGGCATGTGGGATCTTCCCGGACCGGGGCACGAACCCGTGTCCCCTGCATCGGCAGGCAGACTCTCAACCACTGCGCCACCAGGGAAGCCCGGAAAATGTATTCTTGCCCATGTTCCTGAGAGATACAGTTTTAAACTGTGGGCAGGAGCATTGGGTTTTATAGGGTGACATGGAGTTACTTCATTCACTTCCCTGCATGATGAAATACTTCTTTTACTCAGTATGAGCTCATATCTGTCATAATTTTGTGGATTTATTCAAGGGAAAGGTGTTTTGACGTTAGCTATTTTCCAATGAGGCTATGGTGAGGTTGATAATTTGAACAGCTTTAGTTTAGCAACAACTCACTCTTGACTTGGAAGGGAGCTTATCTGCCAAACACAGAGAGGTATGATGGGAGGGGTGCTGATGATCTTTGGAGTAAGCCAAGCTTGGCTCTGAGGCTTGAAAATGTCTTTGGGTTGGTTTTCTCTTCTCTACAGTGAGAATTATAGTGTCTTCTTTTGAAGGGGGTTGTGAGACTAAAGATTATGTAAGGTACATGGAATGCTTCACACAATTTACAGTTTTTATTGGCTGATAGTAGATGTTCAAGTATGTTCACTCCATTCCCTATTTTTTTCCCTTCAAGACAGTAATGAGTTAATGAAGCAGTAGTAGTGTAAGAAAAGCTTTTTATTGTCTGACTTCAAACACAACTTTCGGTTAAGTTATAGTGATGCAATGTAGACTCATTTTTGTTTTTTCTTATGCATACTCTGATCACCAGGTATCAAGGTTACATTGGTGCAGCCCTAGTTTTGGGGGGAGTAGACGTTACTGGACCTCACCTCTACAGCATCTATCCTCATGGATCAACTGATAAGTTGCCTTATGTCACCATGGGTGAGTGTAATGTTTCCCTGATGTTTCAGAATCGTCTTATTTACTAAGGTGGTCTCTTAAAGTCGGTTTATTTCCTGATAGAGGAGGCAGTACAGTACAGTGCTTTGATTCCTTCTACAAGTATTATTGAGTTCCTCCTAGGGATTAGGCCCTGTTTTATGTGCTTGGATATAGCAGTGAACAAAATAGATAAAGATTCTTGCCTGCAGGGAGTTTATATTTTAGTGGGGGTGGACAGCCAATAACAGCAACAATTATAAATATATTTATAATATGTTAGAAAGAGATAAATAGTAGAAGAAAGAAACAATGCAGGTGATATTATACTTCAGTTATGTAAGATATTACCTTTGGGGGAAACTGAGTCAAGAGTGTACAAAAATGTGATGTATTATTTCTAACATCTGCATGTGAATTTACAATTATCTCAAAACAAAAAGCTAAAAAATGTTAATGCAGTGCAAGGGGACTTGAGAAGGTTCAAGTAGGTTCATGAAGAAGGTGAGGTCTGAGTGGATGGGCCTCCTGGGCAGAGGGAAGGCTAGAGTGGAGGCCTCACTGGGGGAATGGGCCTGGTACATGCAGAGATTTTTTTTTAAGCTAGAGTGACCAGAGTTCCTCTTTGCCACTTAATCTCTGAGGGATCCTGGACATATAATTCCTCTGTGAACCTTGATTTCCTTACTTGTGAAATGGTATCAGTAATACCTACCATGCATACCAGGTTATTTATAATGATTAGAAATAATGTGTATAAAGCATGTGGTCCAGTGCCTGGCCTATAAATAGTAGCTACACTTTTTAGATCAGCCTTGTACATTTGTATTTTAGCTCTAAATTCTAGATAAGAGTACTTTTTTTAAAATTACTAAAAAAAAGTGGTAAAATTATATTTAGAAGAGTTGGGATTTTTGAATTTAACTTTCATGCTAAATTTCTGAGTGAAATTGCACATGTCCAGGGACTTCCCTGTCGGTCCAGTGGTTAAGACTTCACCTTCCAATGCAGTGGGTGCGGGTTCTATCCCTGGTCAGGGAGCTAAGATCCCACATGCCTTGCAGCCAAAAAACCAAAACAGAAACAGAAACAATATTGTAACAGATTGAATAAAGACTTTAAAAATGGTCCATATCAAAAATAAATCTTTAAAAAAAAAAAAAAAAAAAAGAAATTGCATATGTCCAGTAACTTGAACAGGTCATTTGTAGCTGGCGTTTTTCCAGCTGTTGTTTACCTTTTGCATTTTTTGTCTTGGTATCTTGGCTCTGCAGAGCTAGGAATAATGGCTGCCTTGAATAGTTTGGAAATTGCTAGCTTGAGACTTTGCTGTTCCATTCCATGTAATACACAAGCCTCTTATAAGATATGTATGCAACAGATGTTCCATGTTTGTGAGAAGAATGATTTGTCCCCAGATACCGTATGGAATAATTATTTTAAAATGAAGATACTTACAGTAATTTTAGAATTGCTCTGAATTGCTTTGTCCCATTTTATTTGTTATTTCCATCAAAGTACTGTTTTTATTTCCCCCCGTTTGACGCCTTTAAATGGTAGTAAAGGTGGAATAGCCTTTTCTATTAAGTAGTTTCATTTCTTCTTTTTTTTATTAAAAAAAAATTTCACACTTGCAGGAAAGTAACAAAAATGTACAATGAATAGTCATATATACCCTTTACTCGTGTTTGTCAATTGTTAACATTTTACCACATTTTTGCTCATTCTCTCATACATTATTGTTATTTTTTGGTGTATGGAACCATTCGAGAGTAAATAGCGGACACCATAACCCTCTATCTGAAAATCCTTTAGGATGTTCTCTTACATCACCTTGATAAAATCATCAAAATCAGGAAATTTAATATTGATACAAGCCTTTTCATTTTTAAGATGGAAAAATTGAATTGGTTTCTGTTGCTTTTGAACTGTAGTAATTTGTCTTATGAGCATAATCCTGAATTTAGGAAAAGTTGTTGAAAGTGAGTAAAGCAGATTTGTGTCTGCTCATTTCATTCCTGCGACTCCACTTTGTGCTCTGTCCTGGCTGACAGTGATCTTGCTTCCCTCCAAGTCCAATGTGAGTCCAGGGTGATGGCTCCACAGCTTTGATTTTATGGCATACTTCTGCTCAGAAATCATCACTCTCCACAGTCTGGTTTTGCTTTCATAAGAGATTAAGAAGATTAAGAAGAGCAAGACATCAGTAACACCTGATTTTAGTTACACAAGTAAGTTGTTACTTTGAGGTTTAGCTTGTTTGTTCATCTGTTCCTTTATCAACTATTTCTTGAGTGCCTTCTGTGTAAAAGCACTGTAGCAGGCTCCACAGAGAGAGGTTGAATGTCTGGATCCTTACCCTCAACATATTCCCAGTGTAATGGGGGAGATAGCTGTATAAACTGACAAGGGCAGTAGGTACAAAGGCCATTGGAGGCCCAAGGGAGAAAGGGTCTAAACTGGAAGATTTCAGGGAAAGCTTCACTTCACTTGAGCTGAATCTTAAAGGAAGGATAAGTTACTTTCATTCATTTATCAGATATTTATGTAGCATCTGCTATGTGCTAGGCACTGGGAATATAGTGGTCAACACAGCACCTATCCTCAGAGCTTATAGCCTCTGCAGGAGATAGGAATTAAGTAAATACACATTAATCTAAAACAATGCATCGTGCTAAGTGCCCTGGAGGACAAAAACAGTAATAAGAGAGAATACAGGAAGGAGCACGTGGATAATGGGTGTTTGGGAAGTCCTTACTGGGCAAGTGACATGAAAACATTTTCTAATGAAAGTAATTTCTGAACATGACAAAACATTCAAGTGGGGAAAAATATTACATGAAAAGTAAGTCTCTTTCATATTCCCCCAAAGTAACCACTGTTAAGGGTTTATTGTGTTTTTTCTCAGAAAATGTTTTATGATCCACCTATATGTATCTTTGTCATCTGTCATCTGTCTATCCCTATTAAAAATACACAGCTGAGGTCATGCTGTAGATACTGTTCCATTACTATTAACTTGTTTTGAAGAAGTTTTTGTATTAGTGCTTGTAGATCTGTATCAAATCTACAACAGCACCTTCATAGAATTGTATTACACATCTCTACCATGATTTAGTGACCCATTCTCCTGTTGATGAGTATATGTCTTGGTGTACTTGTGTAAGTACATCGTGGTGTGTGCATGTATTGCTCAGAATTCTCTGTTGTAATCATTAGAATCACTGGATGATTTAGGAAAGGAATTTTTATTTTTTAAAGGATAGTAGGTGGCTCACAGAATAGCTAGGAGGGCAAGAACTGGGTTTGGGGCCAAGAACAGTTTCAGAAATAATGCCGCAGAATGGGCCATTGCAGGCGAAGGCAGAATGCTACAGACCACACCGCTGGCCCAGCTGGCGCAGGCCCTGGCTCGCTGCTCACTCTGCTGCCCTGGCTGCCTCATCTGGAACTGAGGCTGCCTGCCATCTCATTCACTGTCCGAGAGTTCCTTATAGGGAAGGGTGGGTGCTTGGTGATGATTGGTGAGGCTCAGTCATCCGTTTATAAGGTGGTGGTGGGGGTTCCCCAGACATAGAAAGGAAGTATAGCTACTGGGCAACCCCAAAGGAAGTATAGCTACTGGGCAGCCCCAAAAAGTGACAGATGGCTGGTCATACAGTGCGTTTTACCTTTTGAGAGCTGTTGCCAAATTGCCCTTCAAAAAGATTGTACTAGTTTGTATTCCACCAAGAGAATATGAGAATACTTTTCTCTTATAAACTCTCCTACTTTGGATATTCTTGCCAGTCTGGTAGGTGAAAGATGGGGACAAGTAACACTTAAGCTGAGACCTGAATGATAAGTAGGAATTAGCCAGGAATTTGCCACCCTACTCCCTACCCCCAAGGGAAGGACTTTTCAGGCCCTGCAGTGCACAAGGGACCAGTAGGGTCAAAGAACTGAAAGGCCAGAATTTGCTGGATGGGTGAGGCAAGTGCAGTGGGTGGGGGGAGTGTTCCATGCTGGGGGCACAGCAGATGAGGTAGAGGGATGAAGATGCACTGACGTTCAGGAGGCTGGGGCAGAGGCAAGGCTGGAAAGCTAGGCTGGAGAGAGTCCCGATGGTACAGGCTGAGTTGTTTGATTTTGTCCTGGAGGTTCCCATTTACTCTTTTCAAGCCAGGGGATGATAGGATAAGATTCGCTTGTTAGAGCAGCCTGACAGCTGTCGGAAGGAGGATTGGTATGTGGGAAGTCTAGAGGCAGAGAGGGAGATTACATTTGGCCAGAAATGTTGAATGTGTGCATGGGTCCAGTGGCACAGGGATGGCCACAGTCGTCACAGAGAGCACTCAGAAACCAGCCAGCCGTTAGGCCCCATGCCGGGTCTCTGACCATCCTCTCTTGTCTTCCTCGGTGCCAGTTCCTTCCTGGCTCTTGACCACAGTGTTGCAGTAACTCCTCCACCGGAGTCATCTTCCTTCCAGTCTGGCTTTATACCCTTTTTCTTCTTCCTCCTCCACACGTACATTAGGTGTTTGTGGCAACAGGCCACTTGCCGTCCTCTGAACTGCCTTTCACACCCCACTACTGCTGTGCTGCCTTCTTTCAGAAATGCGTTTTCTGCCCGGAGTGTTTGTACTCATCATCCAAGGTATAGCCCAGAAGCCATTCCCTCGTGACTGCCCCAGGCTGTTAGCAAGTCCCTCTCCGGTAATTTGGTGCGCAACTTGATTCCAGGATTTCTACCGTGTCCAGACTCTACTTTCCCCAGCTCTTGTCCTTCCTGCCCCTGCAAGAATCTGAGATCTCTGTCAGTAGAATCTGTCTCACTCCCAGAGTCTCATGGAGTCCTGTGTGACTCTGTGAATATTTGATGGTGAATTAATTTTCTGATTCTCTAACTTGCTTGTGCCAAAGCATGTGTAAAACCTAGTGTTAGAAACCTTAACTGCTGTTTATTGTTTGTGAACAGTTTACAGTACCCCTGGCGTAGAGTTGGTTTAGACTGTGTTCCATTTGTGTGGCTCCAGTTGAGCCGTAAGGGAGCGGCACAAAGCACTGCATATGTGATAGGTCTTTTTTTTTTTTTTTTTTAAAGCTTAGTATTATTTTAAATTTAAAGCATATTTGGAAGTGTCTCTGTGCCAGTGTCTGCTGGTGCCATCACATTATTTTCAGTTAAAGTTCTGTGCAAGGGATGCTATCATTACCTACTTATTGATGAGAAACCTGAAACTTAGATTTATTAACCTGTCCATTGCTGCCCTGCCTGTAGGCAGCAAAGCTGGGATTTGTCTTTCAGCTCAAGCAAGCCTGAGCTCATCACAAGCTGCTTCTTTGATTTTATCATCTTACAGATGTTCTTTCATTAAGCTCTTAAGTCTTGCTCCTGAATACTAAAAATATTTATACAAATTCCCAAGGGGGCATTTATTTGTTTGGCATATTTTCGGCTGTTCTTTATGTGGATTTTCTTTCCTGCGTATTAAAAACAGTATTTACTGAAACAGCTTTATATAGTATCAAAGGAAATTTTTTAAAATTACACACAATTTTACCACCCGAAGACAACATGAATTTTATATTTCGTTTCTTTCTGATCCAAGTCCGTTGTGAAGAGGCACCTTTTATCGGAGAATGTGAAATAAAATACAGTTTTTGTGCTGTCCTGGTTTTGTCTTTGCCGTTCTTTTAGTTTCTTTTGGCCATTGTTCACTTTTGAGCAGGGCTTGATGCCTCTCCCTGCTGTGCGAGGTGTGCTGCGCTGCCTTTCGTCCTGATGGAGTTCTGGCTTCTGTGGAGGTGGTGGTGGTTTTTCTTTCTTCCCTTTTTTTTTTTTTTGAGGGGATGGGGAGCTGGATATTGAGAGAACCCCAGAAGTGCCAAAATTTGGTGGTTTTGTTTTAATTCATGTGACTTATTTTGGGTGAGCTACAAACCAAACCTCCAACTACAGATAAAGTAGAAGGCCCTCCTAACTGAAATGTGCCCACAGAACGTGAACATTCCCTGTGGGACTGAGGCTTTCCGTAAGTGTGGTATAAGTGAGAAAATGAATATTTCATGTAAATTCTCATGTTTTAGTGAAAGTAGGAGTTTTTTATTATGAGAAATAAAAATACAACTTTGTAATGAATCTTTTCTTTTTCCTGAGTGATTTGACAGTAAGAGCTGGAAGCTACAAATTACCTGTAAGACAAGGGTGTCTACATTTTGTCTACCCATGGGCCTGTATTGGCGACTAGCCAGGCGCCTGAAGGCTACTCTTAATTTACATCGAATAGAAGGCACCTGTCTTGTCTTGTGCATCTCTAACATGCTGGCACAGCTCCTTGAGCACAGGGTCCAGGAGCCTCCTCGCTGAGGGCTTGCCTTCCCGAGGGTTTGCTTAAGAGAAGAGTGTACCAAACTCCTCGTGGTGTGGCCCTCGGACAGCTTCTGTCCTAAAACCTTTTTTGTGAATGGGGTGTTGACCATAATGATAGCAGCGTTCGTCCAGCAGCAGCTGCAGCGCCAGCAGCTGTTGTGAGACACTTGACTGAATTTAGTCTTTGCAGTGGAAGTGAAGTGGGTACTGTCATCCCTGTCTTGAGGGTGAGGAAATTGAGGCTCAGAGGGGTATGCTGGGGTCACACAGCCTGGAGGTGCATGATCTGGCATGAGAACCCTGGTCTCTGTGACTTTTCCCCCTTAGCTTTGTTATTGCTGTGAGTAGTGTGTGGCATGTGGTCCAGACCAAATGTGTTTTGGTCCATTCTCAAAAAAGAAGCAAGGACCCCTTAGGTTTCATTTAATTATTTATTTTTTAAGAAAATAATTTGTAAGAGACCGAAGGTGATTGATCAGTGTGATTGTGGAAAACCAGGCAAGATTTTTGACTTTTCTTTATTAAGCAAGGGAAAAGGGTTATGGTTTTTTTTTATGGGCAAAATACGAGTTCTTTTAATTCTCAGATTAATTAGCTTATTCTTTTGACTTGCCAGCTTTTCTTTATTAAGCAAACTGAAGTACTGTCAGGAGAAGCTTGGGGACCATCTTTTGCTGTTAGTTTGGCAGTGTTCCTTGTAGCTGCATTGGCAACATATATAAAATTTTTATTTTGCCCACTTATTCACATAGAGAATTAATATGAATGAAATTTAAAGCACGACATTCCTGGAAATGAGGCCCTTAGACAATTTAGGAATACAAACTTAAGGAATAAACATTGGTATGCACCATTAGGGAAGACTTTGGGTCACTACCAGGGCCGTCCAGGTAAAATTCTATCTCTAGATAAACTGGTTATACAATTTCCTAATTACTGGAATGTACCTCTTAAGTCCCAGTTTACAGGGCCCCCTAGCAATTAAAAAGATTCGGGACAGAGTAGTAAACATACCAGATGTCTCACCTTGTGGGCAAAGAAGAGTCTTAGAATTAAGTTGGAACTTAGGAATATCAGTAGGGAATTCAGACCTGCCATTTCTCCATATTTTTACACTAAAGTGCAACCTTTGTGCAGACATTTTGTTATCTCCACATGACTCGATTTGAAAAATTGTCCTGCGCTGTATCAAATCAGTGCACTATAAGATGGCAAATATTTCTTCCACGTTCATTTTCAATTCTGAAATCAGATGTGAACTCAGCAGCACTGTATTTAGTTTATAGGCCCATGTAAAAGCCTTCTCAGAGGGCACATGACCTTGTAGCTCTAGTGTTGCTGGAAATTCTTTTTCCTGAGCTGGAAATTCTTTTTCCTGACTAGTGTGGGCCGGGTGACTGTGCAGGCGTTCTGTAAGCATGGGTCTCCATCAGGACCGGAGTGAGTCTTGTCCCCTGCTCTCTGTGGGTCAAGGACTATGCGGTGGTGGGAACCCCATCCTGGTGGGAGCTTTGTCTGTACATCCAGTGACCATCCAGAGCCGGCTTTTCTGTAACCAGCTGAGGTATTACCTAGAATGCTAGAGAAAGAGATGGAAGCCCTGGCTTCAGTCACAGCCCTGATTGACCAGAGCTAGTCATCACCTAACCTCTCTGAACCTTAAACCCCTCATTTCTAAAAAGAAGCTGATTTTTTTTGACTTGAAGGTCCACTGGGTTATTGGGATGCTGCCATGTCACGTGTGTGAACACTCTCTGTAAAGCACTATGTGCTTTTCCCCTGCATATGTTGCTCTGGAGTCGTTTTTAATTTTCTGAAGTAGGGTGGGATAGTGAAGAGAGCTGGTCTTTGTAGTCATACTGGGTTCAGATCTAAGTCCAACATTTATTAGTTGTTTGACTGTGAGTGTTGATTTCTCCTTCAGGAAAATGGGGGTTAGAGGATCTGTTCCATGGGCAATGTGTGAGGATTAAGTGAGATAACCACATGTAAAAATCTTTGTGTGTAGAACATCATTGATGTTTGATGCATGGTGTTTTGATAATTTTAGTGCTAATACATTCTCTGTGTGCGGTTCTGTGTACTGAGATTTTTCTGGCAGTTTTTCCTGCTTTGATTTATATATATAAGATGAATTTCAGAAGATTTAAAATGTGCGATGCATGGGTTTTATATCTTAAAATTTGTACCACTATGGAATGCCAGGAATTAAGCAGCTGGGAACCAAAAGCCCATGAAAGATGGGTTATGCATCTTGATTCCTGGTTGTTGCAATGGTGGTACTAAGCCAATAGATGGTGCCATTATGTTAGGAGATGAGAAAATATTTACTCCTGCAATTCATCATGTTGTTTCAGGGAATGTAATAGAGCCAGTCCTTGCTGGTCCTTTATCTGTTCTATTTAGAGTAGACTTTGTTCTTGATTCTGTATAGAAAATATTAAATGTCTCTTGTAGGTAAAATAGTGAGATATTGACTTAATGTTAGGGTGCTCTTCCTCCTGTTTTTTCTGCTCTGACATTTCACCATGAAGTCTTTTCTGATTTGAGTTCAGTCCTTAGTCTATAACCAAATAAAAGCCCTTGCTAGGAGTACGTTTCGGAACTTAAATGCAGTGCGCACAGTTTTAAGTCCTTTGCTTTTTAAACCCCATTTCAGAGAGAGTGGGGTTAATTAGTTCATCTTTACCTGCTCTTGTTTCAGAATTGGCCCTACTACAAAAAGTGCCTTTACATTCTCGTAACCTAGTGCTTGATGATCTTTTACTTTCTTGTTGGACAGACCAAGTGGAAAGTCATTTTATACATCAGAAGACCTCATGTGGAGGTCATGTAACTAGGGATTTGTTGGCAACCAGATCTGCCATTACTAGCTGTGTGTTTTTGGTTAGGTTTCTTTACCTCTCTGATCTTAGGTTTTTTTGCATCTATAAAGTGGAGATAATACCATCTAGTCCACAGATGAATAAAGTGAAAAAATATATGTAACAGTGTTTTGCACATTTTTCCGGTAAATAGGATTTATTATTGTTTGTACAAGGCTCTATGGACAAGATAAACCTTTACTTACAATTAAGACTAAGTGTGTTTTTATAAATTATTAAACTCTGTGGTCCTTTGTCCTAGAGGGTTCTAAGGGACAGGAAAACTTGGAAAAGGCCTGCAAAGGGATTAACTTGCAGTTTGGGGAGCTATTTTGAAATGCGGGCCAGAGTAAAGGGTGCCTTTGAAAGACCTGTCAGCTCTAACTGCCTCGAACTCCTGCAGCGGGAGAGAGAAGTGTGTGCCCTGCGCTCTGCAGTGCTGAGTGAGAGCTTGTTTCCTGGTGGGGCCTGATGACTGTGGGAGTCTGATGATTAGGAGAGGTAATTTTAAGGTAATTTCCATCCTCCATCTTATCCTTTACACATAGGGTTAGGTGACTCCTCTGTTTGAAGGAGAACAGTTTTCTGTCCTCATACCTTGTGGCATTTCACTGAAATACATTAATAAAACACAGCCTTTCACTTTTTAGGCCTGAATGGCCCAAGCGTTAGTCTTTTCTTAAGAGTAAGTGTTTATAACCTATCAGGTCAATGAGACGTTGCAGTTGCAATTATAAGAAAAATCCCTGTTCCCTTCGAGTGGTGTTTTACATTATTTACGTAGAGTAAAATTTAACTCCTTTTTGACTACATTACATTTAGAAAAGGAACAGCATTTTTTGAGAAATTAGTTTCTGAATGAAATGTTGTTGGATGCTTTAAAATCTATTTCTTAGCGTATTAAATGGAATATATATATATATATATATATATGTATATTTTTTCATTGGGGATAAAATGACATTGAGGTGCATTTGCTGATGAAAAGGAAGCATTCTTTCCCCTCACGAGGGGTTTAAATGTAATACTCAGTGCTTACTCAGGAGTGAAAACATCAAATTAAACTGCTTATGCTGACAAAGGACAAATCTGGATTTCAGCAACCCATGCAAGATTGTCTGATTGCTTGGCCTGCCTCTCCTCAAAGCTTTTGGCCAAGACTTAAAATGAAACGCATGCATACATTTTAAACCATTTCAAGTCAGTGCCTGAGTTTTCCCAAGCTCTGAGAGGAGTTCCACTGCTCTCTAGTGGCTGAATGTGTTCCCCCGGCACCAACATTGTTTTATTGTCATGAATCAGCTCTTCACACATTGGCAGTATTGGCCTCCAGAGCAGGCACCAACACCAGGAGACCAGACCTTGTAGACAGAAACAGAGTGAAAAATGATCCCCATCCATGGGTCTGTGGAGAACACCAGATTTTGTCCAGGATGAGTGGCCAGTTGACTAACAATGAGTGAGTGTGAGTAAGCGCCCTGTCAGGGAGAGCTGACACTGATGGATGAGAAAGTTCTTGGTGTTACTCTTTTATCGCTGCATACATCTTACACCTTGGCAGGCCACGGTGGCAAACAGGTCCTTGGGTGCTTAAAATGGACCACTTCTTAGCAGAAGGAGCAGTTCTTTTCCTGAAAAGATCTGGTTGAATTGATTTGGGGGAAAAGCAGTTAGAAATCCATTTCCTGCTGCCCCTCAGAACTTCATGACTTTGAGAGAAGAAATTTTAAAGAGCTCCATTTCTGTTAAGTTACCAACCCTGGGACTTGTTGAGAATGATTGTATAAAAGAGCCCCTGGAGGACGGGGACCTTGTGTTAGAGTATTTGTAACAGCTAACTTTTATTGAGCTTTTACTATGTGCCAGGCATTCTGTTTTACATGTGCCATCTCATTCAGGTCTTAGCCGACCTATGAGGAAGACGCATTCTATCATCTTCCCCTTTGTGTGGGGAGGCAGCCAGGGCAGTAGGGCTGCTGTCCTGTAGTTTCTGGGGCACCATTCACCTTGTGCTTGCTGTGGTGGTGCCTTCTGGAGCAGCTTGGCAGTCGTGCAGGGCTGGTAGGGCCTCAGTGGTGTGCTGTGGGAAAACAGGCAGGAAGCTCAGAGCTGTGCCACATCTTTTGCATCCCTGTTCCAGAGCCTGCCGCCCAGTGGGCACCTGGGATGGTTGGTTTGAAAGAATGAGTGGAGAGTTGCCCTTCTGAAAGGTGCATGGGCTAAAGAGCCACAAGACCTAGATTTGAATCTTGGCTCCCCTTATTGCCTTTAAATCAGCTGAGCCTCAGTTTCCGTGTCTGTAAAATGAGGAAATACCTGCACCACATGAGTTAGGGTCTGGGACTGATAAGGTCCTAAGGGTAAATATTTTCCCTTCCCCAGTGTGAGAATTTGTGAGCCTAGACCTTATTAGAAAAAGCAGATTTCTACCTGCTGGCTTTCACATCTTCCTAGAGGTTGACTTAGAGCAGCATGTTTTAGAAAATTATTTGTCTTTTATAGTTTCTTCAGCATGTCTGAAAAAATAGGTTCTAGAATTGCCAAGTTTGATTTCATACTTGAGTGAACCCTGACATGTATGAAAATAACACGTTTCATGTTTTAAAAAAAATCCCACTATCCTTAAGCCATATTAATGGAGGTATTTTTTTAAATACATAGAGCAAGTAAAAGCAATATCTTAGTAAAATTGTCTTGATACATTTCAAATTTTGTCCTGAGTTGGATTGTTCTCTCAGAAAAAGTTAGGATTCAAATTGAACTACTAATACTAATGCTGATAAACTAAAATCAGAAACACTCTCAGAGGGTTTAGAAAATGGAGACTAGGGCTTCCCTGGTGGCGCAGTGGTTGAGAGTCCGCCTGCCGATGCAGGGGACACGGGTTCGTGCCCCGGTCCAGGAAGATCCCACGTGCCGTGGAGCGGCTAGGCCCGTGAGCCATGGCCGCTGAGCCTGCGTGTCCAGAGCCTGTGCTCCGCAACGGGAGAGGCCACAACAGTGAAAGGCCCGCATAGAGCAAAAAAAAAAAAAAAAAAAAAAAAAAGAAAATGGAGACTAATTTCACTGTTTTATTTTATTTTTGAATGGGGCTATTTAAAAATAAATGCTTACAAACTTGAGTGGCATTGCTAAATAGTGAATGGCATCTGTTTAATCATTTAAAACATTTAAATGAAATCCCAGTCTCATTTGAATTTCCAAGCAAAATAACACAAATTAACTGTATCCAGATGTGTGGAAATCATTCTGCTGTAATCTGAGCAAAAAGTAAGTTAGAAATCATGCTTTTGGGGGTGGAGAGTTAAGAAAATAGAGCTGCTTCCATGCTTACTTGCTAATCTTAATTTCAAGCATTTGGCTTTGTAATTTAAGGGCAGCACATGGAACAGAAAGCAGTGTTGGACACTTTAAATTTAGGATGATCGGGGCTCACATGCCCAGATTTGCTAATCACTGGCTGTGTGATATGGGCAAGTTCCTTATCTCCAAAATTCAGTCTTCCCTCCTGTGAAATAGGACTGCACTTACCAGCCATGTCTGAGGAGCAGACAAAACTCACTTGACTGTGCTTTGAAATTTCTTAAAACACCACGTGGACTGTGTCTGTTGTGGTCTGTTTAGTAATTTGTTTGCCACATAGTATACTTCTGGATAAGTGAGATCTGGCTTGGTGCTGATATGCTCAAAGTACTTCATTGTTAAGATGATTTTATCTCTTTTTAAAAAATTTTGGTGCCTGTTCTAAGGAAGCCCTCCTAAGGACTGTGGTAGAGAGACATGGTGTGTTTATTTGTGATGATTGACTGCTGTTGTTCCTTGGGATTGTTGACGCATGTGCAGGTTGACCTTCAGGCCCCTATGTACAGATTTCAGGACTAAGCTGCCTGCTGCTGCTGTTACACAGCAAGACTGTGACAGCTGGCAAGGTCTTGCTTGGTCTTTTGGCTTTTTTTTTTTTTTAATCCCTTAATAAAGTTGAATTCTTATTTTCTCCAAGTGTATATCTTAAAAAATTGTAAGTAGTGCATTGTCTTTGGAAAAAAATAAGAAAACACAAGTAAACAAAAGAATATAGCACCACCCAGAAATAAGCATAATTTAAGAAAATTTTCTTCCAGATGTGTATAATATGTATTATATAAACATATCTGTTAATTTTGCTTGGGAGCATGTTTTTCCCTCAGTAAATATTGTATCATGGACATTGCCAAAAAATATTATGTTTAATCACCATGTATATAGTATTTATTTGTTCATTTTCCCTATCTCCTGATTGTTGGTGTTGGACCTTTACATTTACCTCCAGTTTTTGTTACTGTTGCTGTTGTTATTTTTGCTTTCTTCTAATCTAAACAGTGATCATAATGTCATTTGGATACTTATCCATTTCTTTAGAATATGTTTCTAGCAGAATTGCGGGTTTGGTGGGTATGTATAGCTTTATGCTTTCTGATGTTTCTAAATTGTGTGTTAGAAAAGTTCTATCCATTTGTGCTTCTACAAGAATGATAGATTGCCCTTTTTACTACATCTTTGTCAGCGCTGGGTATTCTTTTTAATTTTTGCTAATCTAAAAGCCAAAAAATGGCTATTTAGTTTCAATTTATATTTCTTTGATTACTAGTGAACTTGAACAGTGTCTCTAAATGTGTATAGGCCTCTGCTTTTTTTCTTTTCTGTAAACTGCTGTGTCCTCTTCTCTCTTGGTGTATTGATGTTATTTATCTGTGAGCTCTTTTTACTTATTAATGCCCTGTGTGTTGCACATATTTCTCTGAGTTTCAGGGCTTATATTTTACATTGTTTACAGGTGTTAGTCTTTTTTTTTTTTTTTTTTTTAAGCCA
>RJWK010054347.1:0-15062 GCA_004363435.1 Platanista minor
CTCCGGATGCGCAGGCTCAGCGGCCATGGCTCACGGGCCCAGCCGCTCCGCGGCATGTGGGATCCTCCCGGACCGGGGCAAGAACCCGTGTCCCCTGTATTGGCAGGCGGACTCTCAACCACTGCGCCACCAGGGAAGCCCGAGCAAAGGATATTTTTAAAAGGAAGCCACCAAGAACAATAATAGTATTTGCAAAACAGAAAAAGTATGAATATTCACTCATAAAAACTTTTCATAAGATTCCTTAAATAATTACTTGTTAGCAAATATTTTATTTACATACTATATTTTTAGGAGTGTTAAATTAATTAAACAAGGAAGCCATTAGACTGAGGTGGCTTTAAAGACCTGGGAGCCTACATAAGCAAAACAAAATCTAAGCCTGTAAACATTTCAAAGTTATGGAATTGAAACCTAAGGATAACCAATCACAAACAGCCAAGAAGGCTTTAAGCTATACCCAATAAATAATTTCCTTATTTTGCTTCCACATCTTCTCTATAAAAGTCCCTCCCCAGCCCCTGTGGGTGGAGCACTCCAAACCATTTCCTGACTGGTGCTGCCCAATTCAAATGGCTTTTTGCTCAAATAAACTTAAAAATTGTAATATGCTTCAGTTTATCTTTTAACAGAGTGTGTATTTTGTGACAAAGCATACTTGTATGTAGTTTTGTGAAAGTAAAACTAACTTTTTATTTCACAAACTTTAGTACGTGCCTTGTGTGTCCATAATATCTAGATGAATGAGATGGAAAACTCCATTATCAGAAAGTATTATCATTAAAAAATTACTAAATGTATTTTAAAAACACACCATGAATAGAAGGTGTTCCATGTCTGTTCCTTAATTTTTCTATCAAGTCAACCTAAAATGGCTATCCTTCTGGTCCCTATCTCTATATCTCCATGAAATTATTTGTTCATTTTACAAATCCCCACTGAACACATTGTATCGTAACTATCAGAAAATAGGTTCAGTTTGGGTCAATAGAATGGGTGTTAGTTTTTCTCACTCTTCTAGGTAGAATATCTCCAAGACAAATAAACCTTTTGCTTGCTAATATAGACCACATCTGAATCTGATGTGTACTTTTTTTTTTCATTTTTGTTATTTTAACATCGAGACAAAAGTAATAATAGCAAAGCAAAAAATAATAATAAAAAGACCAATATTTAACTTTCCCATCCACCCAAGTCTCACACTGAAGTTCTATTCCCGTTTCCCCCATATGCACCACTGAACTAAAAAATCTATTTTAAAGCACCCAAACCAATCCAGACCCTCTCGAAACCAAGAGCCCCAGCCAGAGCTGTCACCTCTCTTGGGTCCAAGCGAGAGGAGGGTTCCGGGAACGCAGAACAAAGCTGGGGACGGGCTCGGGCACTGGGCACTTGGCGGGGAGCCGGGGTGGCAGTCACAGCCTCTGTGCTGACGCGCAGGGAAGGGGACTTCTTCCGTGATCCCAACAATTTGGTTACACAGCCAAGCAAACGTGACTAGCGAGTTGGGTTAGCGGAATGGGAACCCGGGCCTCAGAAACAGACCGGGCCCCTTCCAGCAGGATCCAGCAGGGGGTCGGGGCTCGGAATAAAGACAGAAGCACAAAGGCGATCAAGGCTGGTACACAAAGGGCTGATCTTTCTTTGCAAGGACTCCGGAATGCACTTTTTACTGCTGGCTGGTCAGTCTCTAATGGCGAGTGCTGGCAAGGCGGCCCCAGCTCAGAGGAGCCTTCGAGCCGGATCTGGAACCAGATACACTGTCCCCACACCTGCCCACCCCCCAAGTCCCTACTGGTTCCACAATCACCTGATTTTCATTTGGACTTCTTTTACAGCTAAAGCAGATATAAATGGCTAAACACAGACCCGAGAGCCCCCACCAGGGGGGAAAACGGCAGATTCTATTGATGTCGCTGACAAAAGGTGTGTGTGGGGGGCGGGGTGGGGTGCTTAGAAGCAGCTAAGGGGAGAAGCAGAACACACATGGCCTGAGCCGGGCTAGAAAGAAAAGCAGGAGAGAAGTGACCCAGATCCTTCCGAGCACACGGGCGCCATTTTGGATGGAGACTGACCACCAGGGATGGTCTTTGCCTAGATGCTGCCAGCTCCCACAAGGGAAATTTTGTTCTGAGCGCGTGGCGACTCCTCTCCCAGGTAGCACCCACTGGGCTCACAATGCTAATCACAACCGGAAAGGGGTGTTTTTAAGAAGTGTATGTAGGTTTCCTTAGAATGGGGAAGGAATAAAGGACATATACAGGAATTGGAAAAAATTGATCTTGCCACTTAATTGTGGTCACTGTGTACACTGTGATGACTTTGAAGTGAGATACAGGAGAGAGACTAAAAGATAATCAAAGTAAAGTTTGGCCCCAAGAAGACCATACATAGACTGGTCAGTAAGCAAAAAATTAAAGTTCAAATTCACAAATGGTTATATGAGAGGCAGTGAGATGCACAGCCACTCCTACTGTGAAAGACTCATGAAAATTTCGAAGATAATAGATATAAATCGTTAAGGGTTCTGGAACCAGTCATAAAGCACCCATGATTTAAGACAGAGAAAAGCAAAATTACAACATTACTATTATATATAGACCATACATAATATAATTAGAGGAAATTTTAATATGTTCTGAAATTAAATAGCAGATACAGAAAGCAATAAATGTGAAAGAAACATCCATCTCTCCTACATAGGCCCTTACCAAACAGAAGATCCATAGCCAGACCTGATGCATGCGAACTGCTCAGTACACTGAACACACGTAGTGACTCCGATCCTCATCATTAGCTCCTTTTCTATGTCTCTTTAATGAATGCATAGATATGATAATTAGGATGTTTTGTCATTAAAAATACCAGTGTAAAAAATGACTCATATTTCTATTCTCAATGGCAAGAGAACAAACATTTTTAAAAATGGCTGTAAATCATTAAGATAAAAATCTAAGAGAAAATGATCCAAAACACTATTCCTAAAGTGACACAACTGACATTGTTATCTGATCTGTCAGAACCCTGTAATTATACTTCACTTTCTGTAGGACTCTCTAGAAGTAACAGGGGTTTCCTTGATGAGCTCACTCATCTCAGCTCATGTCTAGTTTCGGCCCACAGATTCAAAGTCAATACAAGCTACAAAAAATATTATGCTACTCTTAGCACATTTTATACAATGTAAAGAGTACAACAGTCAGCTGTGTAATAATCAAACCTAAAAATGTCTGCTAGTCTATTATATTAATAGTGTGAGAAATCCATGAAAACAATTTGACAAGGAGAAAATTGACAAAGGGTTCAGAAATAATGGTCAATGAACTAATGGAAATGTGTTTTGTGGGGGGGAAATGTGTAACTTGCTCTTTAAAGGAATAGCATATATTAAACTGTAGATCAATGTTTGGATCATCCAAGCAAAATGACAAAGTAGGAGAGCCCCATTCAAAGGAGATATATTCAATATATAAAGTAAACATCACTGTCAATGGTGTGTGGCAGGAATTTTTTAAAACTCTTATCCCTCATATAATTAATACTTGTAATCTCACTTTTGATCATTCAAAAAGTGAAGTTTTAGGTATAGCAAAGATTTATTAATGGATCCTCAAATATATGATTCAGGAATAACTAACAAAAATCTTTGTTTAGTAGGAAAGTTTCTATCATCTTGCTTATATACTGAAGGTGGAAGGAAGGAAGGGGACAGTTCTGCCAGATGGAAATAGCTGTACTTCCATGTCTGTCTGTAAGGAATCAACCATTGCTCAAAAGCAGAAAAAAGAGACCTAAAATAAATGAGATGTCCAATGTTACACTCCCCATTATATTTACATAGTAAAGAAATTTCTAAAATGTAAAATTTATCATTTTATCCATTCACAAAAAATGTTTATTGTCCATCTGCTCTATGCCCTGAACTCTGCTGGACACTGATGATACAAAGGCAAGATTTTAAAAACCCTAACTTCTTGGAGCACATAGCTTATAGTTTATGAAATAGATAAAAATGTAATCAAATGTAAAAGTTTCATGAGTATGACAGAGGAGAATCAAGTGACACCATTAGTATTTCTAATAATAAGATGTAGTGTACAGAGTTATATTGCTGCTGTAACAAATTACCAGAAATTTAGTGGCTGAAAACAACAAACATTTATTCTCCTACAGTTGTGGAGGTCAGAAGTCCAAAATCAGTTGCACTTGGACTAAATTCACCATTTCAGCAGGGTCGTTTCCTTCTGGAAGTTCTAAGGGGGGAATTCATTTTCTTGCCTTTAGCTTCTCATGACCTCCTATATTCCTTGGATATGATCCCTTCCTCCATTTTCAAAGAGAATCACTCCAATCTGTACTTCTGTCACTACATTCCCTTCCCCTGTGACCCTGACTGACTCTTTTCCTTCTTAGAAGGATCATTGTTATTGCACTGGACTCACATGAACAATCCAGGATAATCTCCCCATTTCATGATCTTCAATTTATTCATATTTAAATTCACTTTTGATAGATAAGGTAACATTCATAGGTTCTGGAGATTAGGCTGTGGATGTACTTGGGGGATTATTATTCAGCCAACCACAGGAGGCAATAGACAGTTTCCTGTGAGAATAAGCCTTGATCTTAGATCTGATAGATAAGATGTTAATCAGAGCAAGAGGAAAGAGAGAGAACGTGAAAAAACTGTAGTATGGGAGAGAGTACTTTGCACTTGATGAAAAGAAAATATATTAATTCAGATAATGCTAGCATAGAGTACAGGGAGAGGGTTTTTAGATAAACAAGAAGAGATAGGTAGATCCTTAACCAGACTTGTAATCTGAACAGAAGTCTGGATGCAGTATAGATAAGGTATTCCTTATTGTGGGATAGAGCACATGTTGATGGGGGTGGGGACAGGAAGGGGGAGCAGTAAAGTAATCAGATAAGAGTTTATTTCAGTGTCCTGTGGTGTGATAAAGTTGATGTGATACGTTGGTGTGATAAAGAAAAAGAGAACTAGACAGTAGATTGGGAATTATTTAAATGAGAGGTAGAGAGAATGGTAGTATATTTTACTATTCAAATTAGGAAACTTTTGAGAGTGAAAGAGAGGTAAACATAACTCATGTTTTATATATGTATTATACATATATATACATATATATTATATATATACATATATACACACACACACATATATATTATATATATATATACACACACACACACACACACACATATATATATATATAGGGAGAGAGAGAGAGAGAGAGAGAGAGAGAGAGGGATTAGGAAGGTTCTAAGCATGACATGAAAGGTAACAAATGTAAACAAAACCAGAAGGGTTTAGAAAAGCTGTAGACTTTAGGTGAGTTCTTTTGGAGGCTAAACCAAAAGATATCCCTATGATTACATTACATTTCAAAACAGCTGAAAGAATAATAAAAAAAAAAAAAAGATTAACCCACTGGAGAATTAAAGGATATAGGATAGATTATTGAACACATTTTGACAGAATTCAGGTGTACATCCTGAAGCAAATGTGATCCTGGTTCTCGCCTCACTTTCTGTAAATTGTCTAAAGCTAAAACGAAGCAACTTAATAGGCAAAGACTGGAATGAGGAAAAGCCTCATGGAAGACTGCGCTGAACGTTTTGAAACAAAAACAGATTAAGACCCAGAAAACACTAATGCTGAGCAAATAAAATAAATAGTGCTCCAATATCATCAGAAGAAAAGGGCACCTATAAATATAATAAGCTTAAAGGACACTGTAATAACAGCCCATGCTAGCTAGCTATGTGACTAACATATATAATATTATATATGTGTGTGAATATATGTGCATATATATCTTTATTTTTCCTCACAATATGGTATATTATATAATATAGTATAATGATTATTATATATATTATGTATAATATGATACATCTATATATACAACAAATATCTATTGTGGAGGATGCAGTAAAAATATTCTGAGGGGAAACCCTGTACCTAAGTTCCAACTGTGCCCTTGAACTAATGAGGAGAAATACCTCTAAATATTGAAGAAGATATTTTAAATTTTAATTGTATTGTTAATGGGACTACAATATCATCTTTAAATAATTCCATTGCCATACAAACTCTCTCTCTCAGACAGATGGACATTAAACAGGTTTGTAATGACTTGACACAAATTCAGAAACTTCACTCCCACATCACCCCCAATCAATGGTAATGATAAAAGAACAAATGAACTTCTCAAACTAAAATTACCAAGCTCAGAGACACATAAATTTCCATGGCATAAGGTAATGCCATTGGCTTTAATGACAAGCTCAACTTGTCTGGGATTCATTGACTCTGTCAAGGTTAAGTACTGAATCAGCCCATGAAACAGACAAGCTTGAATACTGCAAGGTAATATACTGCATATATTGACATTGGCTATCATATTGGTATGTTAGTATTATGCAATATACCGTGTCTGATCATCAGCCTTTCTTCAACATCCTGCCAAACGACTTTTAAATGATGTAAGTCTCAAAGATCTAGTCTTCTGGAAGATATACCAGATAAAGACAACTCTTGAACCACAGTTGAAAGGACAGAAAGTTGATCTTTGGGTCCATGATTTTCCATAAAAGAGATATAAGTTATCCTTACATAACTGGAAGAGTATCTCAGTTAGACACCTTAAGCTGAAAATTTTTAGGAATCAGAAACCGATGATCTTTGGCAAACAGAAAACTTACACCAAAGACCTACAGAATAAGATAGACATGAATGGAACCACAGGTTATCAGGTTTTGATAAGTATGTATGTTTATTTTTATAGCTATTTTCTTGCCTCTTTATTGGTTTAATACCCTGGAGACAGATATTTTTTGATCAGCTAAAGAACACAATCAAACAAAATGGATTTGTGCTTAATTTCTTTTAGGCTCCATCTACCTCCTTTTAGTACAAGTCCCTTTTAATAAGTGAGTTTTTTCCCTAGGCAATTGGATTTACCTCAAATGTGATTTTTTTTATGAGAAAACACCACAGAGGCCATATATCCAAAATCCTAAAATCCCTTATCATGTAACACCAAAAGAGAGGTTGATGGCTCTACTCAAATCATACTTGGGTACCATTCAGACTTTGTTGACTTTATAACTGACTTTCACAGAAATAGAGATTAGAAAGTGTCCTTAGGAAAATGGTATATATGTGGAAGCTATCTCACTTTACAGACTTTACAAAGAAGTCTCATCACTTAAACTCAGTCTCCTGTTCTGAATGATCTACGTGTTAATCTCTGTACTATAAATCTTACCACTTGTGTATGAGTTCACTCTTCAATGGCACCCTGTCTGTATAATATGATTCAGAAACTCCATAAAGGTATTTTTGGCTGAAATCAGATGACTGGGTACGCACACCCCATTATGTGGTATTAGATTTGTTCCGCAAAAGCCTATTGTTCTACAAAAACCTACTGGCCTACAAAGAGGTCAGTGACTTGTTTTCTCAGTATATTAATATATGCATTCAGTTCACTATTTGATTTTACCAAGTCCAGTTTGGCTCATCAACTTTTCCTCTTAGCAAAAAAGATCTTAAGATAATTTAATTGAAGAAAGAGAAAAACTGGTCTCAGTTTAACACTCCAAACCATAGCTACTGGAAACGTATGTGGTGTCAATTTCTTTTGTCTTCCAGACCACTTAATGCTTATATAAGGCCTGAAAACTGTGGGGAAAAAAACCCTAAGTGAAATATGCATGGAATATAGATAATGCCACTAAGACCATAAATTTTCTCACCCTTAAAACTCACGAAGGTGGGCATGCTGTGTTTCAAAAGAGGAGTCCTAAATATAATATTGTTCTTTAAAGGTAAAATGCATGTGATCTTAGGCAAAGAATGTTGTACCTAATTCTTAGAGATATTCTGGTATCTTGACTACTAATAAAAAGATCCAGAAAACAAACAGAGAAATCAGGGAAATAGATAATTTGGCTAATATCCCCAAATTGTTTTCCTCCATGCTGTCCAAACTGGGAATTTGATCCATTGCCTTGGGCTAATTTGGGCCCTTTAGTGTGCTAATAGAAAGTACACAACAAACTGTAGTCATAACACTTTTCTTAGAATTTGTCAATGTTATTGTCTTAGCTCAGGCTGCTATAACAAAATACCATAGACTGGATAGCTTAAACAACATTTATTTCTCCCAGTTCCGGAGACTGGGTAGCCCAAGATCAAGGCGCTTGCAGATTTATTAATCCCATCATGAGGGTCCCACCCTCAAAACTTAATCTAAATCTAACTATCACCCAAAATCCAGATACCATCAAATTGTGGGTTAGGGCTTCAACATACGAGTTTGGGGAGGATACAAACATTCAGTCCATAATACTTACAGTGATCAAAATGCAAAGAAGTTGTCCCATCAAATGACCGAAACAGAGAAAGAGAGAGCAGAAATACTTGATAATAGATAGTAAAACAACCACTCTGCAAAACATGATACATGATAATAATGCCTCACACATCAGTACAGATTTGGATTAATCATGTCTCATATGGTAATTATATCCCCAGCTCAGTCTAGAGATTACAATTGTCACCAGCAAAGCCCATTAACAATTCCTGAGAAATCAAAATAGAATCTGGATAATTAAAATAAAACCTAAACTTTTTTTTCCTTTGTACTTCGTCTAGTTTCACTTGCTCTCAGGTTGCAGTGGGCAGAGGCTTTGTGCCCGGCTCTTCAGACTAGAGTTCCTAGTGTGAAATGGCTGCACCCAACGCTTCAGCACAGCAGACCGCATGCAGAGGTGCTGCACCTGGCGCTTGGATCTGCAGACATGAGCAGCACGCCTGTGCCTGACCAGCGAGAACTCCACCTCCTCCCCTCTAGGCTGAGGAAATCTCTATAAAGCAGCTCTGCCCAGCATGTCAGGGAGAGCACGTGCTCTAGAGCCGGAGCTGGCACGTCTCTGTTCTTTGATCAAAGAAAAAATTTCCCTTTGTTTCTGAACTGAACTCAGTCTCATTCTTATTCTGTCGGCTCCAACGACACCACTGGGCACGCTGGGCTGGAGGACCCTTGCTGGGGACCAACTCGAAAGAGTTGGTAACAAAAGGAAGGTCTGGAAATTGAGACAATTTGTATCAACATAGCCAAACTGGTGGGACCAAAAACTGAGACTACCTATATCAATATAACTTAATTTGCAGCAGTAAATTCTTATATGGGAAGATGAGACATCAAACCTATAAATAACTTTACGATTTACTTTAGGAAATTACTGGAAATCAGTATACCTGGCAAAGAGTTTGCTCATTTCAGGGAACAGCTCCCTCTTATTTTTTTAGTTAATTTTTATTGGAGTATAGTTGATACATGTTGTGTTAGTTTCTGCTGTACAACAAAGTGAATCAGTTATATATATATATATATATATATATATATATATATATATATATCCACTCTTTTTTAGATTCTATTCCCATATAGGTCATTAGAGAGTACTGAGTAGAGGTACCCGTGCCATACAGCAGGTTCTTATTCGTTAGCTATTTTATATATAGTAGTGTGTATGTGTCAATCCCAATCTTCCAATTTATCAGCTCTCTTTTCAATCAAACAATTTACTCATCAAGACCCACCTTAAGACCTTCTCCTCTCTATTCTCCAATCCTGAACTGTTTTATGTGAACTTTACCCAGTCCTAATCAATCCCCTACTTTAAAAGACCCACCTTAACTTCTTGAGCCTAAGCAAGAAAATTCTGAAGATAAATTGACCTAACTTGTATCTGTTGAGTTACTTACTATGAAAGTGGTATTCTTTCTTGATGCAGTAAATTTAGTGAAGTAAACTTTTCTTGACCAACAGATTTTTCTGGGGGCAGAATACAATAGTACCTATTTCAGTGGTTCTCAGATGGGACATTTGGCAGTGTATGGGGTCATTTTTGAGTGTTACAACTTGGGAGGGGGTTCTATAGGCATTTATGGTGTTTAGTGGGTAGAGACCATGGATATTGTTAAATATCTTAATGAACCAGAGAGCCCTTTCTCCCCCAATCCAACAAAGATTTATCTGGTCCGAAATGCCAAAAGTGCTGAAGTTGAGAAACCCAGATCTGCTTCATTTGATTGCTGTAAAGATTAAATAAGACTTTTAATGTTTTGGCATACACCCAACATTAAATATGTTAGTCATTATTGTTATTAGTCTTTTTGGTATGTTTATCAGAGCCTTTAAGAAGATTCTTGGGCTTTCCTGGTGGCGCAGTGGTTAAGAATCCTTCTGCCAATGCAGGGGACATGGGCTCGAGCCCTGGTCCGGGAAGATCCCACATGCCTCAGAGCAACTAAGCCTGTGCGCCACAACTACTGAGCCTGTGCTCCAGAGCCTGCGAGGCACAACTCCTGAAGACAGGGCCTGTGCTGTGCAACAAGAGAAGCCACTGCAATGAGAAGTCCACGCACCGCAACAAAGACCCAACACAGTCAAAAATAAATAAATAAAATAAATAAATAAGAAGATTCTTTACAGAAATTTAACATCTATAAAAATGAAGAAGAAAAAAATCTTTTTAATTCAGCAGCATAACACTACATATGTCCTCATCACTAAAAAATACAATGAGTCACAATGAGTGGAAAGATATACCATTTCCATGACTGCAATGGCACAAATGCCCACTGTGTAGCACTTCCCAGTTTTAAATGAGAAATGTCAAAACACATACAGCTTTGTCTGTAAAAATTTTAAGGATCAAATAGTGTATTTGCCCACAATGTTTAAGCATTTTCAGTATGATATATATTAAGTATCACTATATTGGGGAATGTTATTATTCAGCAGATGCTCTCAAAACCCTTTTAGTTTTCTTATATATTTATCCCTAATTGGCAAAAACCAGTTTAGAATTTAAGTGCTTGTTCACTCTATAATTTAAATGCATTTTACTTCCTTACCCATGTAGAATAGAGCTCTTTTCTAGATTTAGTAGTATTTTTGGTTGGATTAGGTCCAATGTCTGATATGTTTTGGAGAGTCCATAGAAACCAGGATCCAAAACTAAATCTTAAATAATTGATCATAATATCCAAAGAGCAGTAACAGTAGTGTAATAAGACCAATCACCCACTGATCATACCTTCTATTTTCTTTCAGTATCAATTAATCCTGAGTTACCACCCTTCACAGTTCCACAGTCTTCTGGTGGAGCTGTCATTCACCGTGGCTCCAAACCAGTCAATCAAATTCGCTCCTTCCCTAGAATTTGAATCTCAGGCATCTTTGCAAAAAGACAGGAGGCCCTTCAAAATCTGTCTTTCCAACGTCAGTGGGGAAGAGACTAGTCATCAGTTCTTGACTTTCAATCTGGGTTATCCTCATTATTATATAGGTTTTTCAGACAAAAAAAAAAATTCTTTGTGATTCCTAGTGTCCTGATAATAAATTTATTTTCATTTAGACTGAGTCATATTCTGTTACCAGAGGCTTCTCAATGATACGTTATTAGCATGTATGCCCCAACCTATGCTCATTCCAAAAGGCTTCTATGTTCTGAATTAATTTCTGAAAAAGAAATGGGAAACAACTCAAGCTGCATCAGGCTTAGTGAATTGTATCAGCAGCTGCAGACCAAAGGGTGCTCTTTAACATTCTAAGAGCATTGAAAAAGCTGCTACAGAAGGCTCTGGGTTTTCAACCACACCCAAAACCTGGAATGATACCAGTCACAATATAATCCTCAAATATGAAGAAGACAATGTATTTCACTATTAATGTCTTTCTCACATCCTATTCTTAAAGAAAGTTTATGAATAAAAACTCTTGGCAGAGCAAAACCTAATCTGATCTACTCCTCACCTTTTAAAGCTGTACCTTGCAATAAAATAATGATTGAAAATTGAATCTCATCAGAGCACTCATACCACCAGAGCTATAAATAGCAATTCCAGAGGTGACTACAAGGAAATGGAGGAAGAGAAAAAAGCTGTGACTAGCAATGGAGAGAAAGGCCAGCTCTGGCAAACTGGCTAAAATGGCTAAGCTGCTTAAATGATGTATTTACATAAAAAAAGCAATGACAGAAATGTTAAGAAGGCTTTAGGCTAGGTATTTAGATAAGATTACATATTATTTTTTAATCCTCTCTCAGTTGACAACCTTCTGTAACTACTTCTTTACAGAATCATGACCAGAATATGAGTCAGTACGGTCAAAGCCAGTTGAAGGCATGAGTATAGATTAGCACTATGACTTGACTTTATGCTTCTTGTCTCCCCACAGCCTGGTGCTTTAAGTCTGGCCTAACTTTTTTCAAATTTTGGGCCTCAGGGCCTGTACTAATTTACATAAGGATCTACAGAAGAAACACTTCATAAAATTTCCATGTATAAATTGAAAAACTTCTATGAAATGCACTAGTTAAGCCTGATGATAAATTTCTTTTACCAGCCATCTGGTTTAACTTTGCGAAATGCAATATAGTTTACATGACTAAAAGAAATGCAACGTTTCAGAGGGGATTTTTTTTTTTTAACTTGGAAAATATAAAAAGTTGACAGATTTTGCAGAGTTCCTTATAAAAGATCCCTTGGTATTTTTTACTAACATATTTGCTTACGTTAAAGAAGATTGACTATATGAATGAGTAGCAAAATACTTGTAGATGTTAGAGCCAATCTGACTTTACTGAATGATTATTTCCTTAATCAGAGTTGGAAAGATTAAGTTCTTATTATCTTCCTATTTAAAAGCAATTAGTGATATATCATATGAAAAAAAATTTAAAAACAATGATGTCTACCTTGCAATGCTTCGAGAAAAAGTAAAACTCATTTTTTTGCTTTCAGCATTTGAAAGGTAAGTTATTAAAATGTGTATTCTCTTAAGTCTAACAGAAACAGAATAATAGTAAAAACTATTAAGTTCTGTTTCTGCTTTGCTTTTGAGGCCCTCTTTCTCATTGAATCTAAACAGTATGATATGCATAGTCCATATGAAATTATTTAAACTGTTGATTTGCAGATTTGATAGCACCAGATAATATATTGGAAGGAAATAACATCCTAAGAAAACCAGAAAAGTTCATTTTGGTTGACTGGAGTTTTGCATTTCTTTCTTTTGTGACTTACTTTCTCTGAGTTTATTTCTATTTTATTGTTTACCATAGTAAATAATAGGCAAACCAAAAAAAAAAAAAAGAGAAAGCCATAGCTTTGACTAAATGTTTCCCCCTGAACAAGTTCATATACAAGTAGCTTACTTATGTAGCTGGTATGAAAGGGAAAATTTCTTACAGTTGACAATGTATTTCTTCATGATTTTTCACATAGTTCTAGTTAATCTAGTAAATAATAAAATAATTACATTAGAAGTTACATTATTTTGTTTTCTTTTGTTGTTTCCTTGATAGCATGAACTCCTTCCAGTAGAATGCTATAGTTTTCAATACACTAAGATAATGTCTTACATTGTTCAGTCATAAAAAATTTAGATAGCACAAAATTGTCTGGTTTCCATTAGCCAATATGTTTTTAATCAGATTCAAATTAATCCAACTAGTTTATCTCACCATAATCATTGACAAAACTTCTTCCTCAACCAAACTTTAGTTAGGCACTGCTGATCCCTCTTCTCATCCAGGCTTCTACCTTGGACAGCCTTCAGCAAAGAATACTGCTTAGTTGGTTTAGCAAGAATCCCCCAACCCTTAATATCTGGTCAAGTTTCTCATCCTCTATCCTTGATATTCGGTCATTTTGGCCTGACTTCAGCAAGAATCCTGTTGTCAGTTTAGCAAAAATCCCTTGAAGTCTTCTCTTAGTTATTTTCCATTCACTGACCCCCTTACTCTGCTCCTTGGCTATAAATCTCTAGTTATTTTTGCTATATTTGAAGTTGAGCACAATCCCTCTTCCTTATTGCCATAGAGTTGACCCCTACTGCAATAGTCTTGAACAAAGTCTTTCTTACTATTTTAACAAGTGTCACAGTAATTTTTTTTTTTTTTTTTGCGGTACACGGGCCTCTCACTGTTGTGGCCTCTCCCGTTGTGGAGCACAGGCTCTGGACATGCAAGCCCAGCGGCCATGGCTCACGGGCCCAGCCTCTCCACGGCATGCGGGATCCTCCCGGACCGTGTCCCCTGCACGAACCCGTGTCCCCTGCATTGGCAGGCGGACTCTCAACCACTGCGCCACCAGGGAAGCCCAGTAATTTTTTCCTTAACATCATGGATGCCTGATTTCTGTTATAATGAATAATTGGGTTATATAATGTAGTCAGGTGAGAAAAAGGAGATATTGGTTTCCACAGTTATAAATGATAGAATTTGTAGAAGAATTGTAGAATCGCTCTTCTGTCTTGTCTTTTCTGACTTAGAATGGCAATTTAGGACTACTTCACCAAAAATTTAGAGGTAACAAATACATTATTAAACTGATCCAGCACAGGGTTATCAAGCAAGCTCAAAGGGATAGTAAAGAACAGGGGAAAAAAATGAAAGTGAAAATAAGAGAACTATGACCTGGAAAGAAACCAACAGTCACCTAATATATGTACTCTGAATCAAAAGTCCAAACAGAGTCAGTATATATGCTTCTTCAGAGTGGAAAGTAGGAAAGTCATCTAACAGTTCCATGTCTTATACCTCAAAACCTTCCTTCTGTTTTTCTTTTTTTCATCTATCTTTTAGGCATACTTATACGTATTTAAAGGGGAGCAGAATTTGCCACCCTGAAATATGCCTCTTTGGCATGAGTATTATTTTTAGGCTGATAATTTTTAAGAAACAGCAGACACAGGAAAAACTCTGAAAATGGAGTAGAAGTTACCCTTTTGTAAGAAGCATTTACTTTTATTTATTTTTTATTTTTTAACATCTTTATTGGAGTATAATTGCTTTACAATGGTGTTAGTTTCTGCTTTATAACAAAGTGAACCAATTATACATATACATATGTTCCCATATCTCCTCCCTCTTGCGTCTCCCTCCCTCCCACCCTCCCCATCCCACCCATCCAGGTGATCACAAAGCACTGAGCTGATCTCCCTGTGCTATGCGGC
>RJWK010054348.1:0-15062 GCA_004363435.1 Platanista minor
CCCGATTTTTTTGTTTATATATATATATATATATATATATATATATATATATTTGTTTGTTTGTTTGTTTTGTTTCTTTGTGTGGTACGCGGGCCTCTCACTGCCGTGGCCTCTCCCGTTGCGAAGCGCAGGCTCAGCGGCCATGGCTCACGGGCCCGGCCGCTGCGCGGTGTGTGGGATCTTCCCGGACCGGGGCACGAACCCGCATCCCCTGCATCGGCAGGCGGACTCTCAACCACCGCACCACCAGGGAAGCCCTAAAAATCCTCCTTTCTTGCATAGAACTTTGTCTGTACTAAAAGATGGAGTCTTTTTGTGTGCAAATTACTAAATTTTGTGGGAAAAATTGGGAACTGACACGATTTTGGCATGATGGACCATCTAGCTTTCACACTGTATGCCCTCAGGCCTTACAGCTGTGGTGCCTGCAGACCCACTTCCATCCGCAGGCCTCTGTCTCTCTGGCTGAAGGCTGTCTCTGGCGGGTTCCTCTGCTTCACCCATTCGTAACATTCCAGCTCTCAACTGGTGACTGACAGGTGGCTTGAAAGCACCCAGTTCCTGTACACACAGGGCGGGTATCTCTGAGGCCGGCTCCGCATTGGCTCCTAGAAATCTCCAGAGGGTTTTTCCTCCAGTTACCCAGTAGTCACGGTAGTAATTCGCTTGACAACACACACTTTATTAGATGCATTCCCTTCTGTCTCCGTTTTAATTTTCTCCTATTGTCTTCGCTGGTGAGGCAGGGATGCCTGCCTTAGGGTTATGGAGATGACCAGACACACATCACCCGGCGCCATACAGATGAGATCACCAGCATTTATGAGCCACCTGTTCTCCCAGCCCGGGGAGGACGCTGCATGCCACACAGGGTGGCACAGAGACTGCATTCTGGAGCACTGTGACCGAGCAGGGTCTCTGAGGCAGGCTCTGTAGTATCAAGAGGGTAGGGTGCCTGCTGGCTCTCATGGGACGATGAGGTTTGTTTGAATAATTCTGTGGGCTGGCAGGGAACTGAAGCCCGCTGATAAGGGATAAACAGGAATGGCACCTGATCCTGTGATGAGGAGGGTTCTTCTTTGGCTAAGGGACTTTATGTGTGGGCACAGAGTCGGGAGGAGAACCTGCGGTCAGGCCATTCACGGCCCCCAGTTGCCCCCCACACTTCGAGGTGCACAGAACGCTGGGCTCCGTTTGGGGTGATAAACCACAGTATCTCACTCCCCTCCCATCTTCCCTGGGGTCATCTCCCCAGCGCACTCTCTTACATTTTAATCTTTATCTCAGGGTCTGCTCTGGGGAGAACCTGAGCTAAGACAACCATGTGTAGACATCAAGCATGTCCTGCTACCAGAGCATTAAATACTGATCAGTGGTTTCCATAATTTCTGCAAGTCATCTTGTTATAGCAGACATTCCTAGGTCATTACCCCAGTTTTGAGTCTCAAATAACTGGTGCAAGTAAGCTAGTTCTTGAGATCACCGCACATTTATGGTAACACTGGGGATGTTATGTTTCTTCCTTTCTAAAAGAAAAACAGAAAAAATTAGTTCAATAGACACAAGCTGGGGGTAAAAAGGAAGATACTGAAACAACTGTGAATAAATGGAATGAGAGTTACTCTCAGGTTAGACCTGTTGAAATGTTTGCAGAATGAAAATCCATTTTTCCCTTTTCTGTAATTGACAATAAGGCAAAGTCTTAAAGTGAATAAATCAATAGATGACAGATACACATTTCGGGGGTACAGGCAAGACTGAAATAGAGTGTCTGTAATAATGACAGGCAAAAGCAGAACTCGCAAATAATGCTATGAAGGTTGTTATAAGGGTAAGATATCAGCGTAAAGCGTGAGGGGACGGAGGGGATGTTGCTTCAAAGCAGAAAGGTGGAAAGTGTGAGAATGACCATCACTGGACCAAAGAATCCAGTAAAAATTTGTTAGATCCCTGTTTGTGATTTTGGATAATTTTTTAATAATTGGCACATAGCAGGTACTCAGTTAATACCTGTGATTTGGGCATCACTTTACTTAACTGTAGAGGCCTAGTAGAATCTATATGGTGTTTTGCTCTGGAGATAATTTCAAGCAAAGATGTAGTAAGATTATTGCTTATGGAAATCAGGACCCATCATGGGTGCCTGAACACACGTGGAACAGAGGTCTATTTTCGGTGTGCAAAGAGGTGGGAGAAGTGGGCCCCATTCCTGGACATGTCATCTTGTTTTGGGGATGCTGTCTGCTGTTGTATTCTTATCGCAGTGGTAGCAGAAGAGAAAGTGAGAGTGTTGACAAAGCTATAGCAACAACCAAAAAGAGACAAGCAAATAAACCACCGATGTGTCGAGAAGATTATTCACTCATTTAAAAAGTGTATTTGGGGGGGCTTCCCTGGTGGCACAGTGGTTAAGAATCCGCCTGCCAATGCAGGGGACATGGGTTCGAGCCCTGGTCCGGGAAGATCCCACATGCCGCGGAGCAACTGAGCCCGTGAGCCACAACTACTGAGCCCGCGTGCCACAACTACTGAGCCCGCGTGCCACAACTACTGAAGCCCGCACGCCTAGAGCCCGTGCTCCACAAGAGGAGAAGCCTCCGCAACAAGAGAAGCCACCGCAGTGAGAAGCCCACACACCGCAACGAAGGGTAGCCCCCCAATTGCCACAACTAGAGAAAGCCCGCACGCAGCAACGAAGACCCAATGCAGCCAAAAATAAATAAATAAATAAATTTATTTAAGAGGAAAAAAGTGTATTTGGAGAGGTACAAACTACCAGTTACTAAATAAATAGATCACAGTGTTGTAATGTACAGCACAGGGAATATATTCAAGATTTAATAATAAAAAAAGGTTTTTTTGGTGGTGAGCACAGCATAGCATACAGAAGTAGAAAGATAGTGTTGTACAAGTGAAACATATCATGTTATGAGCCAGTAGTACTTCAATTTAAAAAAAAGGAGGAAATTAAGGTACAGTGAGGTCAGATAGGTGGATCCTAACCTAATAAGACCCTTATAAGAGGAGAGATTAGGACACACACATTTGGGTACACAGAGGAGGGACCATGTGAAGAGAGAGAGAGAGAAGATGGCCTTCTACACGCAAAGGAGAGAGGCCCCCGAATGAAACCAGCCCTGCCCACACCTTCGTCTTGGACTTCTAGCCTCCAGAACCATGAAGAAACAAACTTTTGTTGTTTAAGCCAAAAGAAATTCTATTTACACTATACTGTAGTTTATTACATGTGCAATAGCATTGTCTAAAAAAGCAATGTACCTGCCTTAATTTAAAAATACTTTATTGCTAAAAAATAAAAATACATGAAAAGTACTTTTGGAGCATCTGTACTGTATCACACACCCCACTAGGCATGCAGGGAACTAAACAGTGATGGGGTCTCTGGCCTCATGGAGCTGACAGTCTGCTTGGGGGAGGGAAACATTAATCACAGAACGCCAGCAATATTAAGTTATACGAAGGAGAAGAAAATAGGAGACTATGAAGACGTAACAAGGGGATCCACTCTGGAGGATTCCAGAAGGTTTCCCTGAGGAGGTGATTGAGATTTGGAGAACAGGAAGGAGCAGTTGTAAATACAGTAAATTTCACAAGCTTCCACTTACCTGTTTTACATGGTTGGACTTTGTGGGATGGCTTCTGCTTCTGGTGTGGTTTCAGTATTTCTAATTACCTGCTAATTTGCCTGCATAATATGTCAGGCACATATTTTTTGTTATCAAGCACCCTCTGTCTCGTTGGCTATGATGCTGCCAAATGAATGGCAACAATATTCTATTAACAGTTGCACCCATGCACATTTATTTTCTGTTGTGTCGAAAGAGATTTTCATCACTTTCCAGTTGGCTCTATTCAATGTGAAATTACAATTGTCTATTATCCTGTCCGGTCCATATTGTTAAACAATTTCTTTATTTTCTCTCATTCCCTTCTCTGTCTCTTAGCATGCTTAATCTTGTCCCATATTTGTTTATTTTTGGGGGGGAAACTTATAGCCAAATTTAGTGGATTTAAGTGGTGTCGAATCCCTGAAACCCAGGCATTTCTGATCATTTTCAAGTCCCCTTGGCTGTAAAGACATAGATACAGCACTGCCATTAAAGTAGGAGAAGATAAATTGTTGTCCCTGAGAGTCAGTAAAATAGTTTTTTTACAGTCCATTTCACTAAGTGTTTAGAATGTGTATTACCTGATTAATCAATGTGTTCCAAGATGTAACGACCTCGATGTATTTCCCTGTTGCACGGCAGGGGGACGGCATTATTTAAGGCTCTGTTTGCCATGGAGCAGTAAGTTATCCTCTGTTAATCATGAGAGTAGCTGTTGGCTACCCTTTGGTAATGAGAAGATCAGTATGGTGGGAAGACAGAAGGCGATACATACATTTTGTCTTTGTGATTCACAGTAATTGCCTCTGGCTGGCTAAATTCTGTCCCATAAAACAGCTCTTAATTACTACTTGTGGGGAGTTTCTTTAGGGAAAATGATAACCCAGAGCATACTTGCAATATTTTGGAGATTAAAAATGATATTTCCTAAAAGTTTAGAGTGGTTGACCCTTTCAAATACGAGCTTTCTCCCAAAGGTTTTTTTTTTTTTTTTCCCCATTTGTTTTATTTTTAATACCAAGTTTCTTCTCTTGTGGTATGATTTGAGACTGTTTCTGTTGGCTTAAAGACTGTTGTTCTCTTGATTAATATCATTGTTAGGTGCTCTTACTTTCTGTAAATAGACTTAAGACTGAAATTATCAATGAGCATGAAATTATAAATTCTGAAATATTAAAATTAATAATTTGCAGAGTCTTTCTATTTGTCCACTTGTTTCCTTTTTACTTTAGGGGCTGGATACCCAAAAAAGGAAATAAAATTCAATTTAAGACTTGTTCTAACTTTGTATGCATCCTTTAAATTCTTGGATCTTGCTTATTCAGGTCTAGTTAATTGGACAGTTTATATACGTGATTTTTTTGTGCATACCAGTTAGAATTAGATGAATTAAACTGCATACTATATAATTTTTATCCTATTAAGGATCATTGGAAGTTGGGGTTCCTGGGAAATAGACTCTGGGATGGAGCTTTGTGTATAGGAGATTTATTAGGAAGTGCTCCCAGGAACAATGCCAGTGAGGGTGTGAGGGAAGCAGGACTGGCAGCGGCAGAACTTACATGTTAATGCTCCTGCAACGAAGGTCTTGGCCACAGGGAATATGGGAAGCTGGAGTGTCTCCTCTGACTCGGGCAGAACTGAGGTCAGGGGTCAGGGGGGTCAGGCATTGATCAGTCATTGGATGCAACCCACACCTTTGAGAAGGCAGCTTCCTCACCCGAGGATGGTTCCTAGGGAAGGATCCCTGTGGGCATCAGCAGAGTCCCAGCAGTTGGAGGGATTCATGTCCCAGTTGTGAAGGAGGGGTCTGGATGCCACAGCATCCTCTAGACGTGTGAGCACTCATTTCATAGCATTTGAATATTTAGGCATTTATTTTTTATAGCATCTTTATTGGAGTATAATTGCTTTACAATGGTGAGTTAGTTTCTGCTGTATAACAAAGTGAATCAGCTACACGTATACACACATCCCCGTATCTCCTGCATCTTGCGTCTCCCTCCCACCCTCCCTTTCCCTGAATATTTAAGCATTTAAATTGGTTCCAAGAAGTATTCATCAGTATCTGTTCCTGGGGTGACCTTCAATAGAGAGTTTTGGGGGATGATCCCAAGTGATTCAGGTAGTCACATGACTTCATTCAAGTAGTCACATGCTACCTCTTTACAAAGCATTTCAGAGTCCTCGGTCTTTGAGATGATAATTCTTAAAGAATGATCTATCTCACGGTTATCATTTTATAACCTCATCTTTATCTGTTTGGAAAACATATGTGTCTATTTAAGGCTTACCAGGTAGAAAAACTCTTTAAAAATAAAATGCTGATGATACAGATGGAAATGAGAAAAATAGGGAGGCCTCTTGTAAAGTAGTGTGACTGCTGATCTCAGGTTCAGAGAAGGTACGTGGAAAGTTCATGTCAGGGTGTGTAACAAAGATGTGTGCAAAAGAGTGGCATGTAAGAATGTTGTGGAAGAGGCTGAAAAATAGAATGAACCTCTGATGTTTTTAAGGAAAAAACAAAACAACGGATATGCTTGTTGCTTGGGACAAATTGGGTATTGTTCCTTGAAGTTGGGGAAATCGAACTGCTCCATTTCTATTGTGTTTCCAACTTCCCTTTCAAGAACAGTGATCTCCGAAAAGGAAACATCTGGCACGGTAAAGAGATTGGAAACCCAAGACAACTCGTGAAGAGCAAGTCAGAGATCACCTTGTCACTTCAAGTAAATTCTGTTGTCCAGATGGAGACAGTTTATCCGCCAAGAACTAAGTGTTCCTTATTCATGTAATTGTATACCTACTACTCGTCATCTTTAAAGGATTTCAGAGAAGAAGTGATAGAAAACTAAGAATGGAACAAATGTTATTTTGATATTTGAAGAGAGCATAAAGATATATTTTGGAAACCATAAATTGGTGAGCTTGACTCACATTACCCCAAGCAATTAGAAGGGAAATGGTAGGAAATCCCCTGGCGGTCCAGTGGTTAGGACTCAGTGCTCTCACTGCAGGGGGCCCAGATTCAATCCCTGTTCCAGGAACTAAGATCCCACAGGCCATGAGGTGCGGCAAAAAAAAAAAAAGGGAAACGGTAATGGAAGGCTGCATTGTTTACTTGGAAAGAAGACATGTCCAGTTAACGTCCTTTCTCGTTTTGGAGGAAAGCAGATGTGCAGGAATATAAGCCCAGGCCCTGTAGGCAGAAGTCCCGGCTCTGAATCATCATTTTGTCACAATTAATGTCACGTAATCTCTCAGAACCTCAGTTTCTTCCTATGTACATAATAACTCTCTTGGCATCATACGGGCCCATAGAGGTCAACCTCAGGCTGGTCCGAAAGGAAGCACAGCTCAGCATGCAAAAAAGAAAGAAAAATTGCATTCCTATTTTCCTTTTTTCTTAAAATACATAAAAAGGGATCCAATTCAGAACCCTCAGCCATGCTGTACATATCCCATTTACTCTGCTCAGGTTTTTGTCCCTCAGCCGCTCCAGAGACTCAGACTTGACAGGTGCTGAGAGAGCTCTGTCGCTTACACCTAGACCACGTGGATTTTCTCCCCCTTTTCGATGCTCCCTCTCCTCACCTACTCACTCAGACCTCTATTCTTTATTATTTTTGGCTGACAACCAGTTTCTCCAAGTCTTCCCCTTCCGAAGCCTTTCAGATCTATCTCCCTCTCTTAATACTCTGTCACTCTCTGACTCTGATGTACGAAGAGCCCAGGACCGGTCTGGCTGAGACAGCCCTCCTTAGGAGACAGATGGGGTAGGGGACACGTGGGGGATTGGGGAAAGCCATTAGGGCAACCTGGCGGAGGGAGAGGGTCAGTGATCAATTTCACTCTTTCAGTGAGTTTTTAGTATATGCCAGGCAGGTGCTTGGTGCTGGAGATATAGCAGGGGAGCAACAGACGAAAGCTCTGCCCTCTTGGGCAGATACGTAGTGATAAGTAGTTTGCAAAAACAGAAAGTCGATGCTAGAAATGAGAGTAGGAAAAGTCACTTGGAGGGGCTGACATTTGAGTTAAGACCTGAAGGACAAGAAATAATCTTCCAGGCAGAGGGGACAGCGAGTGACCAGACCCTGAGCTTGGTGTGTTTGAGAAGCAGAAAGAATGGAGCATGGGGAGGAAGGGGGAGATTTATCAGGGCGATCTGGTTAAGTCAGGTCACGTTGTAGGACACAGGCTGTGGTGACAGTTTTGAGTTTTATTCTAATAAGTGAAATCACTGAAGGGCTTGAGCGAGAGAATGACAAAATATGATTTACATCTTTTTTTTTTTGGCGGTACGCAGGCCTCTCACCGCTGTGGCCTCTCCCGTCGCGGACCACAGGCTCCGGATGCGCAGGCTCAGCGGCCATGGCTCACGGGCCCAGCCACTCCGTGGCATGTGGGATCTTCCCGGACCGGGGCACGAACCCGCGTCCCCTGCCTCGGCAGGCGGACTCTCAACCACTGCGCCACCAGGGAAGCCCTGACTTACATCTTTGAAAGCTTCCTCTGGCGGCTGCATAGGGAGTGGATGGCAGTGGGGCAAGGTGGAAGCCCAAGGACTATTCGGGGAGGCCCTGGCTCCAGTCCAGACAAGAGAAGGTGTGCCTGGAACCTGAGTGATAGGAGTCGAGATAAAGAGAAAGGCGATAGATTTGAGGCAGAGCTGCTAAAAGGCTGGATGGGGGAAATGAGCAAAGGGGAGAAATCAAGGATGATCCATTTGGGGCTTGAGCAGTTCATTGCCATCCACTGAGATGGGGAAGCCTGGAAAGGGAAAAGGCAGTCAAGGGTTATGTTTTGGATATGCTACGTTTGACGAGACTATTAGACGTCCAGGAGGAACTGTCAGCCAGGCATTTGGAGCGTATAAAGGAGTCTGGAGCTCAAGGGGGAGGTCAGAGCTGCACGTATAAATTTGGGTGTCATCACCAGAGAGACGGGATTCAAAGCTAAGAAACCGGATGAGCTCACTTAGCATTAGAAATAGCTGGAGAAGAGAAGATGACCTGGCAGCAGCAAGTTCTAGGGCACGCCGATCTTTGGAGGTTTGCAAGAGAGTCGAAGCGAGCAGAAGGAGACCAGGAGAGTATGATGTCATGAATCCGATAAGAGGGGGGTTTTCAGGACAGAGGGTGTTCAGCTGGGTCACGTGTTGCTGAAAAATCAAGTAAGATGGAAAGAGATGTGTCCTTTGAATTTGGAGCATGGAAGATGTTTAAAAGCGTGAGGCAAGCAGTTTTAGCCAGATTTGAGTGGTCTGATGAGTGAGTAAATTGTTGAGGAAGGGGAGGCAGTGATTTTAGAGAATTCTTTGAAGAATTCTTGTCTCCAAGGGAGGTAGAAAAATGAGTTGGGAGGTGGAGAAAGACCGTCGAGTCAAGGGAGGAGGACCTCTGCATTCTTGTAAGAAGGATCCACAGGAGGCTCTGGTTACACAAAAGAAAGAGATGGGTGGGTCAGTGATTTTCTTAAGAAGGTGCTAAGGGCTGGGGACCCAGAGCCGGCTTTGGATGGGAGCAGGGACTTTGTTTCTGTTGTGACTCATGGTAACCTGAAGCAGATGGGCTGTGTTAGGGCTGATCTGTGTCTTCACCAAAATTCATATGCTGAAGCCCTAACCCCTCAATTTGACTGTGTTTGGAGACAGGGTCTCTAGGCGGGTAGTTAAGATTAAATGAGGTCATAAGCTGGGGGCCCTCATCCAATAGGACAGATGCCCTTATAAAAGGTGGAAGAGATGCCAGAGAGCTCTCTCTCCATGTGTGCACACAGGAAAAAGTCCACAGTGAGAAGGTGGACCATCTGCAAGCCAGGAAGAGAGGTCTCATCAGAGACCAATCCCAGTGGCCCCTTGATTTTTAGCCTCCCGGACCGGGAGAAAAGAAATGTCTCTTGTTTAAGCCACCCAGTCTGTGGTGCTGAGTAGACTAATGGAAGCCCAGAAGGCGAGAGGTTTTAGATATGGTGGAAGATGTATGAAGGTGTTGCCCTTTGTGGGTTTCTGTTTTTGCAGTGGAGTATGAGGTAAGGCTATGAGGTGGGAGTGTAGGGGTTAGGGAGTGTGGGAGGTTGGTACAGAGGGAAAAAAGGAAGTAATGATTTTGAGAGAGGAGAGTGAAGATTATTAGGGAAACATAGTAGGCTTTGCCAAACTTCAATGCCAACTTGAAGTTTGCAGAGCTGAATTTATTTTATTTTCACTTTATCATTTTTTTATTGAAATGAAATTCACATGCCATAAAATAATCACGTAAAATACTTAAAAATGTACAATTGAGGGCCTTCTAGTACATCCAAAACGTTGTGCAACCATCGGCACTATATAATTTCAGGACATTTCCATTGCCTCAAAAGAAAAATCTGTAGCCATTAATCAGTCCCTGTCCCTCCAGTCCTTGCCAATAACTAATTTGCATTTTGGTTCAGTGGATTACCTATTCTGGAGATTCCCTGTCCTTGAAATCATATAACATGTAGCCTTTTGTGCCTGACTTTTTTTTTATTTAGCATAGTGTTTTCCTCTTTCTTTTTTTTTTATTTTTAAAATTTTGTATTTTATATTGGAGTATAGTTGATTAACATTCTTGTGTTAGTTTCAGGTATACAGCAGAGTATCCATGTACAGTTCATGTACGTATATGTATTCTTTTTCAAATTCTTTTTCCCATTTTAAGTTATTACAGAGTAATGAGCAGAGTTCCACGTGAAGTCTTTCAGCAGAGTTCGGTGATTTTTCTTCAGCAGTATTTGGCTGGTCCAGGGATGGCCCAGATGGCAGAGAGTTGGGTGCATCCAGGGCTCCACATTTGCCGGGCAAGGGCAACAGAGAGAGAGAGTGTTTTTGAGGGTGTGAGCTGGGGAAGCAGGGAAAGGAAGACAGGAGTTTGTGTTGGAGGGAGATCGCAATGAGATGAATCACTGCAGAGAGAAATACTGGAGGAAGTGAGCGGGACAAGTAGAAAGTATTAAGTTAACAGCAGTCTATTTGAATTATTATGCGAAACTGGTGGTTAAGACCCTTCACAGCGTTACAGTAGCCAGGTCATGGGAGCAACCTAAATGCCCATCGACAGAGGAATGGTTAAAGAAGATGTGGTACATATATACAATGGAATATTACTCAGCCATAAAAAGGAACGAAATTGGGTCATTAGTAGAGATGTGCATGGACCTAGAGACTGTCATACAGAGTGAAGTAAGTCAGAAAGAGAAAAACAAATACCGTATATTAACGCATATATGTGGAACCTAGAAAATGATACAGATGAACCGGTTTGCAGCGCACAAATAGAGACACGGACGTAGAGAACAAATGTATGGACACCAAGGGGGGAAAGCGGTGGGGGTGGTGGTGGAGTGATGAACTGGAAGGTTGGGATTGACTTGTATACACTGATGTGTATAAAATGGATGACTAATAAGAACCTGCTGTATAAAAAAACAAAATAAAATTCAAAAAAGAAACGGATCCTTCACAGCATTATTCCAAGGATTAAATGCAAATACTTGGTAAGCTGTAAAGTGAATTATTAGGCTGGTAAAGTAATATCGTAGATATATCTTGATTTCCTTAAGGTACTCCACTATAGCTGTCACTCACAAGCTGGACTGATGAGTGACTAATTGCATTGCTGCAAAAACATTTTTGATTCTGCTTGTTTTTAGCTCTGGGCCAACTCCCTTGGCAAAATGGTCAGTACTTCAGTCTCACGCAACCCTTAAGTAAGAACTTTCAGGTGGGACACTGGATAAGTAAGACTTTTTGGTGTTTTCCAGAAGCCAGAAATGACTAGATGGAAAAGATATCAAAGAATCATAATATTAATTTCAGGAATCTTAAGCGAAAAGTTGCCAGAACTCCGAAGAAATACATGCAGACGGTACCTTTTATACTTAGAATTGCTCAGGCAGAATGAGAATGTGATAAGACTTGTAAATTCCTAATTACATTCAGTTGTATGTAATAAAGAGATTTAAGAAGTTGAGAAAATATGTATTATTACTGGGAAAGAAATAGAAGAGTTGAAAAAAATGATAATAAGTAGTTGAATCAGATGGAAGCATTCACTGCCTAAGGAAAACCCACAGCTATAAGAAAAATAATCATTCTGAATATTATATTTCTTGAATTAGCAAATGCACTCATGCTTTGATAGAACTGAAAAAAGAATGTTAGATAATAAAATGCTAGCACTGTGTGTGCATGTATCTCAGCTTTTCCTGGATTCTCTTTATCAGGCAGACCTCATTTTATTGTGCTTCACCGATACTGAATTTATTACAAACTAAAGGTTTGTGGCAACTCTGCGTCCAGCAAGTCTGTTAGCGCCATTTTTCCAACAGCATCCACTGATCACTTCATGCGTCTGTGTCACATTTTGGTAATTCTCGCAATATTTCAAACTTTTTTCATTAATATTATATCTGTTATGGTGATCTGTGATCAGTGATCTTTGCTGTTACTACTGTGACTCGCTAAAGGCTCAGATGATGGTTAGCATTTTTTCGCAATAAAGTGTTTTTAGTTAAGGTGTGTACATTGCCTTTTTAGACATAATACTATTGCACACTTAATGGACTACAGTATAGTGTCAACATAACTTTTATATGTACTGGGAAGCCAAAAAATTCATGTGACTTGCTTTATTGTGATACTCACTTTATTCGGTGGTCTGAAACCAAACCCATAATGTCTCCGACGTGTGCCTGTATTCATATGCACTTAATTCCTGTAAAATTCTTGTAGATAATGTTCCCCAAAGGTCTGTATATCAGAAAAATGCAGGTTCAGACCAAAGGAGGATACCTCGATGCAGCGGTTTTGATGTCACAGTGCTTGGATTTCCTAGGCTCAAATTAAGGATTCTCAGCAAATTGGTCTTCACTCGGGGTCATCCCTGTGCATGATCTTCTTAGGTCACACCTTAGCCCCCCACGTGGCTTGACACTTATGCAAGAACGGGGGGTTGCATGGTGTGGCTTGAAGAGCCCATTTCTCTCCAAAACTTGGAGCCTGCTTCAGATGCCGAATCCCTATCTTAGGGCCTCTGCTTGGATCATTCACCCCCTCTGGATCCCAGTTTTGAGTTCCTGGGGCTGGCTTGGCCAGTGGTCAGTCCATGGGGTGTGGGTGAGGCTCTGAGCAGCCAGAGCAGGGGGCTGGGAGAGGGCAAGTGTTGTCCAGGGCAACAGAAGCCAAATCTCGGTGATGTGAGGGCGGTCACAGTGATTGCGCACCAAGTCCAGGAGAGATCCCCAAGGTGAAAAAAGGGAAAGGCAAATCTATCCAGTGGGAATTGGGTGGGAAGTTGAGAATTGGGTAGCTGTAGGTACCCCCAGGGGAGTAAGAGGGGCCACAGCACCTCCAGAGGCTCAGTGATTCAGTCCTCAGTCTAGACCAGAAGGGGGCTGTCTTTGCCACCAGGGTTGGGTGATGAGGGCAGAAAAACATTCCTTAAAGACTTCTTAATTTTTTTTTTTAATTGAAGTTGATTTACAATGTTGTGTTAATTACTCCTGTATAGCCAAGTGATTCAATTATACATATATATACATTCTTTTTTTTTTAAATACTCTTTTCCCTTATGGTTTATCACAGGATACTGAATATAGTTCTCTGTGCTCTACAGTAGGACCTTGTTTTTATCCATCCTATATATACTAGCTTACATCTGCTGACCCCATCCTCCCACTCCATTCCTCCCCGATTAAAGTTTTTTTTTTTTTTAACACAGGTATGTTCATTGTGAAGTGTGGTCCATTAAAACCTCATTAGAACTTATTACCATGTATGATCCTACTCACAAACTCTAGTTTTCCAGATGAATAGGAAATGGGACTAGGAATTAGCCAAAGAGCAAGAAGGACTATCCTCCCAGGGGAAGGTGTGTAAGGGGGACATGAGATGCTGCAGGAAAGAGGCCCTGTGACGAAGAGAGACACAGAGCGTGAGCCCTTAGCTGCTAAGTTGCAGAAAATCCAGAACCAGACCCAGTAGCTCTGACTTAACAGGATTTGGATTATTCCAAATCTCCAGTAAAATAACAGGAGGACATTTTATCAGCTGGGAAACTGTAAATATGCAGATATGAGATTAATACACTGTTATGTAATCGAGAGTTCAATTTTGTTGAGTATTGCTCCTGAGTTTCGTGAAATGAGACTTGATTGACTGCACTGCTCAGAACCCAACACCTCATTTGAATAATTGTATTTCCTCTTTTCAAGAATTATTACATTGTGCTGTTTCCTTGAATTTCATCTGTGATTATATTGCTCCATTTTGAGATGGATTGGTCTCCTAGGACATGCTCATAACCCTTCCTAATTATGATTTACTTAAGCACAGTAAATTTGGTGAGCCAATTCTCTGACACTTTCATTCATTATTAATGAGAGCATTTTGACATCATTTTAACTGCAGTAAAATCTCAAAGAGAATGAACAGAGACTGGGTTCTGGTTAATTAAATCTTATAATTATCTAGGGGTTAATCAGAAGATCCTTTTGGTTCTAATTCTTCCTGTTGACTTTTATTTTCCTAGAATTTTATTTTACTTTTCAGTCTGATCAGCTCTGGAATCTCTTTTTCCCTGGATAAGTTATAATCTTCAAGTATCTCAGGTTCATTGATCATTTATTCATTCATCCATTTGCTCAAATTTATTAGGGAGCTACTAATAGGTAAGGAAGACACAATCACGTCAAAGGTAGACATAGAAATGTGTCACAGGGAATCAAGGGTAAATTCTGGAGGTTGCTTTTTGAACAAATTCTAGTTTATAGTTTTTTTAATGAGAACAAAGGGAGCTTTAGAAGATCAAATAAAAAGTATAAATAGTGAGTCAGCACATGAAGTGGAGATTCCAACATTCTTTTTTTGCTTATGTTGCTTTTAATGACATTTGAGATTAAAGGTCAAATAGAATTCAACACTGTAACCCTTGTAAAGCTTGATAATCTATATTTGAAGATTTTAACTATTCATCTCTTCACCCAGAACTTCACTTCTCAACAAGATGTCCGTCTTTATTGCACTTTTCATGTCTGTTTACCTCAAATCCTAACCAGCAAAATGGGTACTGTAATTTTTTTATTTTTTAATTATTTTTTATTGGAGTATTGTTGCTTTGCAGTGTTGTGTTAGTTTCTGCTGTACAGCAAAGTGAATCCGCTAAATCTATACATATATCCCGTCTTTTTTGGATTTCCTTCCCATTTAGGTCACAGAGCACTGAGTAGAGTTCCCTGTGCTATACAGTAGGTTCTCATTAGTTATCTATTTTAATAGTGTATAAATGTCAATCCCAATCTCCCAATTCATCCCACCCTCCTTCCCCCCTGGTATCCATAGGTTTGTTCTCTACACCTGTGTCTCTATTTCTGCTTTGCAAATAAGTTCATCTGTACTATGTTTCTATATTCCAC
>RJWK010054349.1:0-15061 GCA_004363435.1 Platanista minor
TTTTTTTTTTTTTTTTTTTTGTGGTTCGCGGGCCCCTCACTGTTGTGGCCTCTCCCATTGCGGAGCACAGGCTCCCGACGCGCAGGCTCAGCAGCCATGGCTCACAGGCCTAGCCACTCCGCGGCATGTGGGAACTTCCCGGATCGGGGCACGAACCCGTGTCCCCTGCATCGGCAGGCGGACTCTCAACCACTGCACCACCAGGGAAGCCCTAGTCCATACTTTTATTGTGTTTGTAATTAAGCTCAGAGCTGCATGTAGTAGGAAAGAGCATGTTAAACCTCTTAAAAAAACAACGTAGCTCCTCTCAGTTTGTCAGAGCAATCTTGAAGTCATATGGTCTGAAATATAATTCTCAGTATTTAGTTCATTTTGTAATTTAGCTTGAAGAAAAAAATAATTTTATAATATCCTCTACTGCAGAAAAAACAACCCATGCTCCTTTTTGTAAAAGGGAGAGAAAAGACTACAATTGAGTTTTATGATTTCATGCACTGTCTACTTTAGTATGGTTACAGAACATTTGCAAAACCAGGTTTTATTTCTTTAATAAATTCTTTCTCTCAAAACACACAGTTAAAATTAATAATAGAAATACAACATAACCTTAAATGAGAGTTTATATACTGCATTCCTTAGAACAGCTGCTTCTATTTCATTTTATTTATTTATTTATTTGCTTGTTTTTTTATTTACTTTTGGCTACTTTGGGTCTTCGTTGCTGCGCGCGGGCTTTCTCTAGTTGCGGCGAGCAAGGGCTACTCTTCATTGTGGTGTGCGGGCTTCTCGTTGTGGTGGCTTCTCTTGTTGTGCAGCACGGGCTCTAGGCACACAGGCTTCAGTAGTTGTGGCACACGGGCTCAGTAGTTGTGGCTCGTGGGAGCACAGGCTCAGTAGTTGTGGTGCACGGGCTTAGTTGCTCCGTGGCATGTGGGATCTTCCTGGACCAGGGCTCAAACCCGTGTCCCCTGCATTGGCAGGCAGATTCTTAACCACTGCACCACCAGGGAAGTCCCTTCTATTTCATTTTAAATTAGCCAAGTTTTATGTAGTCTTTGGAGCTGACCTTATAGAACAGCAATACTATTAGCCCTAAAGCACATGGTTCTGATTTTGCATATTTGAGATAACATTTCTTATAAAATTCAAGAAATAAAACTGTATTGTGCCTGAGAGGAAAAAAAATCTATGTATTGTTTAAAATATCATTGATATCAACATGAAAGTTACCCACTGAGGGCACAGGGAACTATAGACCTTATTCCACTCTTACTTAATCCACTATTTCCATTTTCTAGAGAGCCCTAATACAAAAAATAAAAACAGAGCTCACACTTTGATATCTAAAATTGACAGTGTAGGGAATTCCCTTACGGTCCAGTGGTTAGGACTCCAAGTTTCCACTGCAAGGGGCCCGGGTTTCATCCCTGGTAGGGGAACTAAGACCCCACAAGCCACGTGGCGTGGCCAATAAATAAATAAAAATTGAAAAAATAAAACTGACAGTGTAAGCATGGGAAAAAGAGACATTGAGACATTCTCTTTGTAATTTCTCTTCCTAGTGGAAATTTTATGTTTATGTGTAACAACTTTCTTCTGTGGAGCTTAAAGAATCTTATGTACACTAACTGATGAATCCTTTCAACATCCTTATGAAATAGGCAGGAAATTCCTGTTGCTCAAGACATGAATGAAAACAAAGTCATGCTCTATTATTTACCATGGAAAAGGACATCTAATCACTTGTTGCACAGCCACTGTTAATTAGCTATTCTTCTCTGTTGAGAACCAATGAAAAGGAAATTGGTTTAAAATGTCCTTAAATTACAAGATAGCAATATGAGAGACTTTTTAAATGGAGAGTAAAAATGAGACTGGATTAGGTTGATTAGCCTATAGCATGCCCATTAATAGTGGAACACAAGATGACAGGCAAGGGTTGGGATAATAAGGGGGTGCAAAACACACTATGACCTTCTGTTATATCTCACCTCCCCATCTCATGACAGGCACTTGGTATGTGAATTATTCTCCCAGCACAATCCCAGGTCTCAAAGAACTATTTCTCCTGTGTCAATGGGTTAACCTGGGCAGGCACTAGAGCTCCATGGTACAACAGCTTATTGTGACTCATCATTTCTCATTTTGGAAGAAGCTAAATACAGATTTCAGATGTTAATTTTAAATGGTTTATACCAGGAGGAAAATAATTAATGCTTATTTCAAACTTTTCCAAGCTTACAAAGTTCTATATCAGTGAAGATTACATAGAAGCCAATTTTAAATCAGTGTAGGAAAAACAGAGCTATCAATACTCTTTTAAAGAATATTGTCAAAGTGATTACTGACCAAGTGGATAATCCAACTAGGTTTACTCTATGGGGCTTTAGGAACCTAGAAATCAAAAATTTTAACATTTTTATTGTCTCTCCTACACTCAGTGAGCATCTGTGACTCTGAACCCCAGAAAATTTACTCATCCTTTTAGGAATCTATCCACGGTCTCCCAAAATATGCTATAATTTGCATAAATTGTTCAGGATGTTATGCATTAGCATTCCCTCCACCAAAGCATAGCTTTACTGATTTCATACACTCCAGTAATATAACTTTTCACAACTGATTATTAAAAATATGCCTTTAATTTAGAGACATTGGTCAAATAAATGAATTCAGAGCCTGGGGGAAAAATGTCGATCTAATACCAATCCGCCTTTCAAAATTCCAAAAAGCATCAAAGCAGCAGCCTGTGAACATTTTCAGTTTAGGTTTCAGTCCTAAGAATACCAAATTTTGTGGATATATATATATTCATAGATATCATCCCAAATGGCATAAATCACCAACATTATTAAACTGATTGGCTTAATTCAAAGAACTATTATCTTCAGAATTTCATGTATGATTCTCAAAAATATAACTTTGGATACAAATTTTAATTAGAAGTTCTTCCAGACATAATGTCTTGCTTTACATTCTACACATTAGAGTTTGGCCTAATTTAAATTTTATAAAATAAAATTTAGTAATGTACACTGAATTTTCATTTATATGTTCAGTTCATTGATTTATTCATTTCCTGCAAAGAATAAGAAATTTATACTTCTTGTTTGCAAAGTTATTCCCCAAAGATTCCACTACAAGCTCCAAGACAATAGAAACATTATTATTCTGATGTCTCAGTCATTGATGAGATGGCCTATTTCAAATTATTTGATGATTTTAAGTATTTCTATTCGTTCTATATCGTTTTGGCAAACCATATGTAAAAGTAAAGCCACTCATTGAATGCTCTTATGGAAAAACAAGGGTTGTTTTTTCAAAAACACCTTATAGTCACACTTGGATATTCTAGCTCTAACATGAAAAGTATTTTTCTTTCTTTTTTAAAATATTTATTTCTTTATTTATATATTTGGCTGCATCAGGTCTTAGTTGCAGCAAGCGGGATCTTCATTGTGGCATGTGAGATCTCTTGCTGCAGCTCACGGACTCTTCATTGTGGAGTGGGGGCTTCTATCTAGTTGCAGCACGTGGGCTCCAGAGTTGCGGTGCGTGAGCTTATTTGTCGCAGGCTCAGTAGTTGCGGTGCGTGAGCTTATTTGTCGCAAGGCATGTGGGATCTTAGTTCCCCGACCAAGGATTGAACTCTCATCCCCTGCACTGGAAGGTGTATTCTTAACCACTGGGCTACCAGGGAAGTCCCAGGAAAGTATTTTTCTTACAAAAGAATTTCTTAAAATAGTTTAAACAAACTTAGAGTACTTTTAGATACTTTAGTTTACAATAGGTTAACTTGTTCTGTAGTACATATAAAGAATATAAGCTATGCCATCTTTGAAAAGATATTGATTAGGAAATTAAGATTATATTTAATTGAAAAGGAAAATCCAAAATTAGTCAATTCATAATTTGTTTAGGTGAATACCACCTTTAGTTTTCCAGATATATACATAAATCAGGATACCAAAAATCAGGTGCATTCCCTTTACATGACAAAATATTGTGATTTAGGGGCAATGTGGTTCTAATATTAAATGTAGAGAATGCTGTCTTTCTTATTACATTCAATCTAATTTAATTTTCCATCTTTCTCAAGATCTCTCTCCTGGAAAGGAATACTAGAGAATAATATGAGAAAGTCAAGATAAATAGAGCCAGAAATGAGATCTACATGTTTGATTCAACCCCCTGTTTAGGATAATAACACAGAATGACTCCATCTTTCATTTTGCTCTGGCTATCTTTCTAGCACAAAAATGTCCTAATGTAACTAACTACTTAATAATTTTCAGTGACCAAGACAAAGCCAAACTCCATACCATGGTCTACAAATCACATCATATTCTAGCTCCCACCTACCACTCCCATTGTTTCCATTCCTCTGCTACTTGAGTTTTAGTCTCCCAGTGGTTGCCTAACTCTACTGTTCTCCTTTATACATGTGTCCTGATCAAGCTTTGCTTCAACTGTAAAGTCCTTCCTAATTCCTTCTCACCAAGTGAATTCTTATGTTTAACATGTGTTGGACAAGCTAGTAAAGTAGTCTTGTTCAGGCTTCAGAGGCGGAAGCAGGCCTCTGCCCAACCTGTGGCCCTGCCTGGACTGCGCACTTGCTTGCACACCTAATAATTGCTGCTAGCAAGTCAAGCAGCACCTACAATAAGGAAGGTAGTGGGTCTTGGAATTTCTTGAGCCCTGGGGTCTGGAAAATCTTGTGACTTACGTGGTGAAATCAACAGCACTGTTAAAGTGACTCCAGAGTTGCATTTTTGCACGCAAACTGATGATATCAGTTTGCAGCCTGGAATTATAAACAGAAGCTCCCAGAACTCCAACCTGAAGTCTCACCTGTGGGGTGGACGCACCACCTGGGACCCTTCCCAACTGGGGCTCCAGATTGCTGTCACCCGGGAATTCCCAAAATCTTTTGTCAGTGAATCCAACGAACCTTAAAACCGAAAGCAGGCTTTGGGCAAAACATTAATTGGCGCTGTGAGCAGGATTAACAAAGCAAAATGCCTCTCTTTAAAAGGAAGGAAGTTAAAGTTAATCACGTTTTTATTCCAGGATGGACGAGCTCCCTTACAGCTCATTAGCGGCAGAGTGGGACTGCCGCTATCGACTGCTGATATCGACTGGACTGTGTGAGAACTGGGAGTCTAAATTAAAGCAAGCCAAACCTTTGGATGTAATTAATTATTTACAGCTCGCGCAGATAGAGAAAGGGCAAGAATGTACCGCACTGGGACGGAGAGGCTGGATCCTCCTTTCTGCCTACTGTAAGGTGCATGAGACTAAGCAGAAGTTGGCTGAAGAGAAAGTTCAACTGGAAAAAGATTTATGTGACTTATAAGGATGATCATCCATGCTTCAATGTCAAAACTATATTCTAGCTGATCAGGTCTCCACTTTCCAGTACATAGCCGAAAAAGCCACTGTTAAAGTTGCCCAAGCCAAATATCGAAAGTGGCAGGGCAAAGTAAACAAAAAGAAAGTACATCTGGCTATAGCTAAAGCTGGGGTAGACTGGGACCCAGGATACCTGGGATGCAGATATCTGGGATGAGAGCTCACAATCAGAATCTGATGAAAATGATGATTTGGGTTGGAAGTCAGCCCCACCTCGGTCGAAGGAAGAACTTAAACCACCTAACTTTAAGGCACAGCCTGCTTGGTGGCGAAAAATGGAAACTGACGCTCAGGGAAATATAGTAAGAAGGGGTATCCTGGAGGATTATACTCAACATGAAATTAATGATATTTTAGGGCATTTAACTCAAAGATCAGGAGAACCTTTAGTTACTTGGGTGGTTCGTGTTTATGATGCCAGGGCCACCGGAATATTGATTGATGATGGAGATGCCCATAAATCCGGCACCATTAGTAATGACTCTTGTGCAACAGGCTTTCAGAGACAAAGCCAATCACCCAGGTGACTCCAGTCTCCTGGAGATAGTCGCTGAAGGGTGCCTTAAGAAATACCCTATAGAGTCTGCTTGGCCTGGAAGTGACCTTCCCTGGTACACTATTAAGGACTGTGTCCAGAGACTAAAGGAAGAGGCTATGAAACGTGCTATTTTTGTTGGACATCCGGATAACGTGACTGACATTCCCCTGACTATTCAAATAAGAAATAAAGTTTTTAAGACTGCTCCTCTTTGTTACAAACATGAAATTTTAACCCTCCTGCTAAATGAGACAGGGGATCCCATCTCTGAATTCCTTGATAAAGTACAACAATTAGGAGACTTGGAAGAATGGAACTTTGAAAAGAAAGAAGGGAAAGTGAGGCGAGCAGACAGAGTGTCCCGGAAAGAAATGTTCTGAGCCCTCCTTAAGAGCGGAGTGACAAGAGAAAAGATTAATGGAATAACTACAAAGAAATTATGGGAATTATATTTTTTTAAAAAAAGGAAAGGGACCAAGAGACATTTTAAATCTCAAGTGGAAACTATGAGATCTCTGTCTGTCTGGGTATATGTGTGTGTCTCAGTATGCTTTATCTTTGGATAACATTGCTGAGGTTAATTTATAAATGAGCTCTAATGCTTAAAGAAAAGTAAGTGTTTACAAAGCAAACAATTCTAAATACAAGAGAAATTAAGCTAAATGAATTTCAGGCTCATGCAAAGTGGGAGATATTCAATATTAAATTGATACCTGGTATTAATGTTTGTCAATCGAATTAATATAGACATGTCTTAGAAGTCATCAACATTAAGTGTAATACTTTTATTGTGCCTTGGCTTAATATAAGCTAAATAAGATCTTATTATATCTGTTGCAAATTTGTCAGCAAGGAAAGTAACAATGTGAAGAAACTTTTAAGGAAAGAAAATGCAAATGAATAAGAGCTTTGGGTGATTTATGTTTACCAATCTACAGAGTGCTGATATAAAGGACTATTCATGGTTGCTTAAGGAAAGGAGGACATGTGTTTTTAGTAAAAACAGGTATGAGGACTGGAATTACATTTTATTAGGGAAAAAGGAAGTAGGTCTGACTTACAGGTGGCTGTTTCTGAATGGGAAAATAAAATGATGAATACAGAAAGTGATTAAAAAAAAAAAAGGTTTGTAGAAAGTAGACCCCGAGAAAAGAGTTTTATGCATGGTACAAGTTTTCTTGAGATGTTGAACTGCCTTTGATAACAGATTTTAAGTTTCTTTACCTTTTAAGTGCTCTGTTCTATATTTGCCTTTGAAATCTTGTATTGTTACTTTGGGAAAGTAAATATTATTTCACAATGATCTATGAAGATTATGGCACACGTAGATAAAGCTCATTCTGCTTCTACAAAACATTAACCCCTCATTGTCAGAATTTTGCTATCCTGTTGTCCTCATAACATGGCAACAGTCTACTCCTAAGTCAGAACATTTTAAATGGGTAAACAATAGCTGCAAATCAAACGGTCAGGGCTATGGGAAATCCAAGACATCTGCTTGGTTTTTCCCGGCTCCTTGACAAAACTCATTCTTTTTTCTTTTTTTTGATGGGATAAAGCCTTCCTTGGCTGCAGGGTTAATGCCCTCACAATGAAAAAAAAAAAAATTATGTTTCACTGAATATTCAATTCTAGTTTTGTTCATTGAGACCTGTGTTTACCAAGATTCACTTCCCAGATAGTTCCTTGATGTTACATTTTATTGCTAAAAAGTTTAATTGAATTATTCTAAAGCTTATCTCAGTAGTCTATATATCTTTGGATGGAGATCAGATGTCCCGTGACCAACCAACCAGGGGACATAGAATTACACATGTCAATCAATGAACTGTATACTAATTGGAGCTTATGGCAGAAGCAATAGGGCAAAAGAGTACCTTTGGGCTTCTGGAGTAGAAAATTTCCAGAAGCTGGGAAAAATTATACTACCTCTGAAAAACAGTCGTTGGCTTGTTATTGGGCTTTAATTGATACTGAACAAATAACCGCGGGTCATACTGTTACATTAAGGTCTCAAGCGCCAATTATGCAATGGATTTTAAGGTCACCAAAGACCAGTAGAATTGGGCATGCCCAGGAGTCTAGTATAATTAAATGGAAATGGTATATACAGGACTGGGCCAAACCGGGCCCACAGGGTGTCGCTGTTTTACGTACTACCTAATGTAAAATAGATAGCTAGTGGGAAGCAGCCGCATAGCACAGGGACATCAGCTCACCGCTTTGTGACCACCTAGAGGGGTGGGATAGGGAGGGTGGGAGGGAGACACAAGAGGGAGGAGATATGGGGATATATGTAAATGTATAGCTGATTCACTATGTTATAAAGCAGAAACTAACACACCATTGTAAAGCAATTATACTCCAATAAAGATGTTAAAAAAAAGAAAAGATTTCTGAAATTTCAATTGAAAACCTTGCACACGAAGTCATGATTAAACCCAAGATAGCCAAGTCGCCTGTAAAATGGGGAAAGCCATTTGACTTTTTAACTGAGAAAGAAAAGAAACATGCCTGGTTTACAGATGGCTTGGCAAAATATATAGGATCTGTTCATTACTGGAAAGCAGTAGCCTACAATCCAGTCACAACTAAACTGTTAACTACTACTGGAGAGGGAAAAAGCAGCCAATTTGCTGAATTATATGCAGTATATCAAGTTTTGAAACAAGAAAACTTAACAGAATGTCATATTTACACTGATTCCTGATTTGCGGCCAATGGATTAGCAACCTGGCTTCCAATATGAGTTAGAAATAATTAGCAAATTCATTCAAAAGAGTTGTGGGGAAAAGAATTATGGGCAGATATTTGGGAAATTGTGCAGAAAACTAATGTTTCAGTTTTTCACGTAGATGCTCATACTATTCCCAATTCCACGGAACGATGGTATAACTCAATTACAGACAAACAAACTCGGATCCAGATGGTGGAAGTCAATCCAAACTCCAATGAACTCAAAGGTTTGGCACTTTGGGCACACCAAAAATGTGGCCATCTGGGAGAAAAAGCCACATACAGATTGTTTTTGGAGTCTTGACAGTGATGTGGATCATCACCCATGCCTTAACCCCAGGATCTATGCTGCAGTAAAACAGAGAACTGAACTCCCATGCTCAACTCCAGGATATCTGCTATGGTTAAAAAAAAGATGAAGGAAAACACTGGGGAATCTTCCCCTGGAAAAATGTGAGCCAGACCCGAACCCAAGGTAACTTCACCTGCCCTGCAAACAAGGCCTGTCCTTTTCTAATTATGACTTTCTATGGACAAAACCTATCTATCTGGTCTGGTGTAAATCCTGATAACCTGTGGGCTACAGGTTTTATTCGAGCTCCTAATTCCTCCTCTCTTGCAGTCGAATTAAGCCCAGGATATATTAATGTCTACTAATGAATATACATGGAGACAATTATTTAATGAATGGATACCTAAAAACTGTTGGATACTTATTCCAGAGGGCATTACTAAATGCACAGACACCTGGTGCTCAGGGACTTTATATCACTATAAGGTTGCTAACACAAGTTCTGTGTGTCAATTTCATGTGTTGCCTACTGTTTTTGGAAATGAATATTGGTTGTCTCATTTTGCTGGAAATTACTTAGATTTTAATAATCCTACCCACCTATTGACAAACTGTGAAAAGGCTACTCAAGAACTGCTTTGTTAGACTTCCCGCATTTGGGAACCCCGCTTATTAGAAAATTCCATTAACTATTGTGAATGGAACATATTTCCTCGATCCTATAGCATGTTTTTTGAAGTTGCGCCCCATTTTATATGTATTGTAACAGATGACATTAACACAACTTCTATTTATCAGCCTGAGAACCCTTTTACAGGCTGTTTAGCACATGTAGACCATTTAGATCAGAAAGGGGCAATGTATTTCTTTCCCCCATACTTGCACAATTGTTGTGGATGCAAACATTACTTCCTACTTTACTTGCTCCTGATATTAGCCTGTCACTTGAACCTTTGAAATGGATATTACAAAAATCAAAGTTACTACAAAAATTTATAGATACAGGTAATTGTACTTTGTTAGAACACTCTATTGTTACTATTATTGCAGCTAACAAATTAATGGATGTGGGAGTTAATGTACAGAAGCATACTGCTCATTCTTGGTGGGACTTTTTCTTTACTCAGTCATCCCCAAGCTAAACAATTGTTCTCTGCCTTGTTTAATCCATTGCCCGTACTATTTTTATTTTGAATTTTTGAATTTTATTTTATTTATTTTTTTATACAGCAGGTTCCTATTAGTCATCCATTTTATACACATCAGTGTATACATGTAAATCCCAATCTCCCAATTCATCACACCACCACCACCACCACCCCCGATGCTTCCGATGCTTTCCCCCCTTGGTGTCCATACATTTGTTCTCTACATCTGTGTCTCAGTTTCTGCCCTGCAAACCATTTCATCTGTACCATTTTTCTAGGTTCCACATATCCGTATTAATATACGATATTTGTTTTTCTTTTTCTGACTTACTTCACTCTGTATGACAGTCCCAAGATCCATCCACGACTCTACAAATGAACCAATTTCGTTCCTTTTTAAGGTTGAGTAATATTCCATTGTATACATGTACCACATCTTCTTTATCCATTCGTCTGTCGATGGGCATTAAGGTTGCTTCCATGACCTGGCTATTGTAAACAGTGCTGCAATGAACATTGGGGTGCATGTGTCTTTTTGAATTATGGTTTTCTCTGGGTATATGCCCACTAGCAGGGTTGCTGGGTCATATGATAATTCTATTTTTAGTTTTTTAAGGAACTGCCATACTGTTCCCCATAGTGGCTGTATCAATTTAAATTCCCACCAACAGTGCAAGAGGGTTCCCTTTCCTCCACACCCTCTCCAGCATTTGTTGTTTGTAGACTTTCGGATGATGCCCATTCTAACTGGTGTGAGGTGATACCTCAATGTAGTCTTGATTTGCATTTCTCTAATAATTAGTGATGTTTTCACGTGCTTCTTGGCCATCTGTATGTCTTCTTTGGAGAAATGTCTATTTAGGTCTTCTGCCTATTTTTGGATTGGGTTGTTTGTTTTTTTAATATTGAGCTGCATGAGCTGTTTACATATTTTGGAGATTAATCCTTTTTCTGTTGATTCATTTGCAAATATTTTCTCTCATTCTGAGGGTTGTCTTTTCATCTTGTTTGTAGTTTCCTTTGCTTTGTAAAAGCTTTTAAGTTTCATTAGGTCCCATTTGTTTATTTTTGTTTTTATTTCCACTACTCTAGGAGGTGGATCAAAAAGATCTTACCGTGATTTATGTAAAAGAGTGTTCTTCCTATGTTTTCCTCTAAGAATTTTATAGTGTCTGGTCTTACATTTAGGTCTCTAACCCATTTAGAGTTTATTTTTGTGTATGGTGTTAGGAAGTGTTCTAATTTCATTCTTTTACATGTAGCTGTCCAGTTTCCCAGCACCATTTATTGAAGAGACTGTCTTTTCTCCATCGTATACCCTTGCCTCCTTTGTCATAGATTAGTTGACCACAGGTGAATGGGTTTATCTCTGGGCTTTCTATCCTTTCCCACTGATCTATATTTCTGTTTTTCTGACACTACCATATTGTGTTGATGATTGTAGCTTTGTAGTATAGTCTGAAGTCAGGGAGTCTAACTCCTCCAGCTCTGCTTTTTTCCCTTAAGACTGCTTTGGCTATTCGGTGTCTTTTGTGTCTCCATACAAATTTTAAGTTTTTTGGTTCTACTTCTGTAAAAAATGCCATTAGTAATTTGATAGGGATTGCATTGATTCTGTACATTGCTTTGGGTAGTATAGTCATTTTCACAATATTGATTCTTCCAATCCAAGAACATGGTATATCTCTCCATCTGTTGGTATCATCTTTAATTTCTTTCATCAGTGTCTTATAGTTTTCTGCATACAGGTCTTTTGTCTCCCTCAATAGGTTTATTCCTAGGTATTTTATTCTTTTTGTTACAATGGTAAATGGGAGTGTTTCCTTAATTTCTCATTCAGATATTTCATCATTAGTGTATAGGAATGCAAGGGATTTCTGTGCATTAATTTTGTATTCTGCTACTTTACCAAATTCATTGATTAGCTCTAGTAATTTTCTCATAGCATCTTTAGGATGCTCTATGTATAGTATCATGTCATCTGCAAACACTTCTTTTCCAGTTTGTATTCCTTTTATTTGTTTTTCTTCTCTGATTGCCGTGGCTAGGACTTCCAGGACTGTTGAATAATAGTGGTGAGAGTGGACATCCTTGTCTTGTTCCTGATCTTAGAGGAAATGCTTTCAGTTTTTCACCATTGAGAATGATGTTTCCTGTGGGTTTGTCAATTTCAACCTACCTTTATCATGCTGAGGTAGATTCCCTCTATGCCCACTTTCTGGAGTTTTTATTTTAAATGGGTGTGGAATTTTGTCAAAAGCTTTCTCTGCATCTATTGAGATGATCATATGGTTTTTCTTCTTCAGTTTGTTAATATGGTGTATCACATTGATTGACTTGCGTATATTGAAGAATTCTTGCATCCCTGGGATAAATCCCACTTGATCATGATGTATGATCCTTTTAATGTGTTGTTGGATTGTTTGCTAGTATTTTGTTGAGGATTTTTGCATCTATATTTATCAGTGATATTGGTCTGTAGTTTTCTTTTTTCGTAGTACCTTTGTCTGGTTTTGGTATCAGGGTGATGGTGGCCTCATAGAATGAGTTTGGGAGTGTTCCTTCCTATGCAATTTTTTGGAAGAGTTTGAGAAGGATGGGTGTTAGCTCTTCTGTAAATGATTGATAGAATACACCTGTGAAGCCATCTGGTCCTGGACTTTCGTTTGTTGGAAGATTTTTAACCACAGTTTCAATTTCATTACTTGTGATTGGTCTGTTCATAATTTCTATTTCTTCCTGGTTCAGACATGGAAGGTCATACCTTTCTAAGGATTTTTCCATTTCTTCCAGGTTGTCCATTTTATTGGTATAGAGTTCCTTGTAGTAGTCTTTTAGGATGCTTTCTATTTCTGCACTGTGTGTTGTAACTTCTCCTTTTTCATTGCTAATTTTATTGATATAAGTCCTCTCCCTCTTTTTCTTCATGAGTCTGGCTAATGGTTTATCAATTTTGTTTATCTTCTCAAAGAACAAGCTTTAGTTTTATTGATCTTTGCTATTGTTTTCTTTGTTTCTATTTCATTTATTTCTGCTCTGATCTTTATGATTTCTTTCCTTTTGCTAACTTTGGGTTTTCTTTGTTCTTTCTCTAGCTCCTTTAGGTGTAAGGTTAGATTGTTTATTTGAGATTCTGCTTGTTTCGTGAGGTAGGCTTGTATTGCTATAAACTTCCCTCTTAGATCTGATTTTGCTGCATCCCATAGGTTTTGGATCATCGTGTTTTCATTGTCATTTGTCTCTAGGTATTTTTTGATTTCTTCAGTGATCTCTTGGTTATTTAGTAATGTATTGTTTAGCCTCCATGTGTTTGTGTTTTTTGCGTTTTTTCCCCTGTAATTGATTTCTAATCTCATAATGTTGTGGTCAGAAAAGATGCTCGATATAATTTCAATTTTCTTAAATTTACTGAGGCTTGATTTCTGACCCAGGATGTGATCTATCCTGGAGAATGTTCCATGCACACTTAAGAAGAAAGTGTAATCTGCTGTTTTTGGATGGAATGTCCTATTAAAATCAATTAAATCTATCTGCTCTATTATGTCATTTAAAGCTTGTGTTTCCTTATTAATTTTCTGTTTTGATGATCTGTCCATTGGTGTAAGTGAGGTGTTAAATTCCCCCACTATTATTGTGTTACAGTTGATTTGCTCTTTTATAGCTGTTAGCAGTTGCCTTATGTATTGAGGTGCTCATATGTTGGGTGCATATATATTTACAATTGTTATATCTCCTTCTTGGATTGATCCCTTGATCATTATGTAGTATCCTTCCTTGTCTCTTGTAACATTCTTTATTTTAAAGTCTATTTTATCTGATATAAGTATTGCTATTCCAGCTTTCTTTTGATTTCCATTTGCATGGAATATCTTATTCCATCCCCTCACTTTCAGTCTGTATATGTCCCTAGTTCTGAAGTGGTCCCTTGTAGACAGCATTTAGATGGGTCTTGTTTTTGTATTCATTCAGCAAGCCTGTGTCTTTTGGTTGGATCATTTAATCCATTCACTTTAAGGTAATTATTGATATGTATGCTCCTATTACCATTTTCTTAATTGTTTTGGGTTTGTTTTTGTAGGTCCTTTTCTTCTCTTGTGTTTCCCACTTAGAGAAATTCTTTTAGTACTTGTCGTAGAGCTGGTTTGGTGGTGCTGAATTCTCTTAGCTTTTGCTTGTCTGTAAAGCTTCTGATTTCTCCACTGAATCTGAATGAGATCCTTACCAGGTAGAGTAATCTTGGTAGTAGGTTCTTCCCTTTCATCACTTTAAATATCTCATGCTGCTCCCTTCTGGCTTGTATAGTTTCTGCTGAGAAATCAGCTGTTAACCTTATGGGATTTCCCTTGTATGTTATTTGTCGTTTTTCCCTTGCTGCTTTCAATAGTTTTTCTTTGTCTTTAATTTTTGCCAATTTGATTACTATTTGTCTCAGCGTGTTTCTCCTTGGGTTTATCCTGCCTGGGACTCTACACTTCCTGGACTTGGGTGGCTATTTCCTTTCCCATGTTAGGGAAGTTTTTGACTATAATCTCTTCAAATATTTTCTTGGGTCCTTTCTCTCTCTCTTCTCCTTCTGGGACCCCTATAATGCCAATGTTGTTGTGTTCAATGTTGTCCCAGAGGTCTCTTAGGCTGTCTTCATTTCTTTTCATTCTTTTTTCTTTATTCTGTTCTGTAGCAGTGAATTCCACCATTCTGTCTTCCAGGTCACTTATCCGTTCTTCTGCCTCAGTTATTCTGCTATTGATTCCTTCTAGTGTATTTTTCATTTCAGTTTTTGTATTGTTCATCTCTGTTTGTTTGTTCTTTAATTCTTCTAGGTCTTTGTTAAACTTTTCTTGCATCTTCTCTATCTTTGCCTCCAATCTTTTTCCGAGGTCCTGGATCATCTTCACTATCATTATTCTGAATTCTTTTTCTGGCAGGTTGCCTATC
>RJWK010054350.1:0-15062 GCA_004363435.1 Platanista minor
GGCCTGTGCTCTCAACCCCATCGCTCCTCTCCCCCATGCCTTGGAAAGGCACGTGAGTTGCACCCAGAGCTTATAACTAAAGACTCTGGGCTTAGTCCTTTAAATCAGGAGTGGAAGATTTCCGAGCAGGGAGGGGACAGTCATGGGAGAGAAGATCCTGGGGGTCAGGCCCAATCAGAAGACTTTTTCAGGGTTGTCTGTAGATGCACTGAGCCTACTGGGAAAGAGAGGAAAATAAAACTGGAAGGATAGACAAGGTCGTTAGCCCAAGGGACAAGAAGCTGTTGGTCAGTCGTGGGAGGTGAGGATAGAGAGGCTGGAGAACAGCGAGGTCACTAGCCAGGTCAGAAGAGGTGGTGTGGGGCAGGACACCGGGCAAGGAATGAAGGAAGGTAGAATGAGCCAAGGACCCAGGTCGGCCAGCACACAGAGAGGGATGGCACTTTTATGTCACACCTGCTGTCTGATGCCTGGATGGGGGCAGCTCTTTGGAAGAGCCACACTGGAGCTCATAGCTTCAAAGGCACCAGGAGGTCAGAAGTCCGTCTGCAAAGGACCGAGGAAGGAGTGAATGGGGAGCCAGTGATGGGGAGGCAAGACTGTCAAGGAACGTGGGCACAAACTTGAAAGGAAGGAGAGAAGTAAGATAGTCACTGGAGGGGACAGGAAAATCAAAGAGTTTCTTCTTATCTTTTCCTCTTTACTTTCATTTTAAGTCCTTTTTCCCCCTTTTTTTCCTGGACAACGAAACTCTGCTTATCTTTGTAGGCAGAAGGTAAGGAGCCATCGGGCAAAACTGAAGCTGCAACAGACAAGGAATAAAGGATGGGGCAGGGTCCGGGCCTTGGGAGGCACCTGGACTTTAGAAAAAGTGAGATGGAAATATCAGCGGTGAGAAAAACGTGTAGAATTTCATGGCGAGGTAGTCCAAGTCAACGCTTTACGCAAGAAAGATGATGCAAAGTGAAATTTCAGCCGCACACGAAAGATCCCAAAGAAGAAAAAGAGAGGAGGAAGACATCTAAAGATGCCACAGGGGCACCCAGACCAGACAGCTGTCGACCAGAGCCCGAGCACTGAAGAGACAGGTACAAACATGCGGAGGAGGGGCCCTAATCATGGGGTGCACACGCTCCGAGGCAGGGGCCTAGGGTTTCTTGTCAGCAGGGCTGGGGAATTCAAAAGCGCTAGATAATTTTTTAAAGAGCTTATGAGCTATGTTTGGGGGAAAACAACCAGGAAAAGATGAATCCACTGCATGGGAGAGATAACTTAGTGCTCACAGATGGCAAAAAGAAGGCAAGCCTCCTATTCTGTCTGCCTTTCCTTAAGGAAATGATCCGGGAAGTGAAGAAGGTAAACACCATAAAGAAATAAGTGAAGCGAGAGAGAGTGTAAAGATAATAAGAGAACAGTTGGTCTCCTAAAATGAGTTCAACTATTCAGGCCCAGAACTGAAGGTATGGCTCACGGGTCTGCATGCATCTGGGAAAGTTTTCAAAGAGATGCCAGTTGACCTGGTGAGGAACAAACGTTGTCCAGATTAGGAGAAGGAGGAAGGCACTCCCTTAGAAGCCCCAGCCTGATCCCCCAAATGGAATGAATTATTAAACTGGTGGCCTGTGAGTATTTAGAAGAGAATGTGTTGATTATGAAGGCCACCGGCGTTCATCAATTGGGCTAGGTAAACCTCAGTTCCATATTTTGAGAGAGAGGGATGACTAGGCTGGTACTCATTTACTTGTACCCTGTCTCATTCCAAAAAGAATTGAAGGTTGATTAAAGGGACACCAAAAATCTACGGAGACACTACAAGTTACAGATATATGAGAAAGAAGACAAGAAAAAAGACAGAAGAGACCTAAAAATGGAGCCATAAGTAAGACTAATATTAAAACGTGCAGGGACTTCCCTGGTGGCGCAGTGGTTAAGAATCCGCCTGCCAATGCAGGGGACATGGGTTTGAGCCCTGGTCTGGGAAGATTGCCACATGTCACAGAGCAACTAAGCCTGTGCACCACAACTACTGAGCCTGCGCTCTAATAGAGCCCACGAGCCACAACTACTGAGCCTGTGCACCGCAACTACTGAGCCCACATGCCGCAAGTACTGAAGCCCACACGCCTAGAGCCCATGCTCCGCAACAAGAGAAGCCACCGCAATAAGAAGCCTGTGCACCGCAACGAAATGTAGCCCCCACTCACCGCAACTAGAGAAAGCCCGCGCACAGCAATGAAGACCCAACGCAGCCAAAAATAAACAAACAACAATAAATAAAACGTGCAGCAGAGAGTTCTACCCATTTGTTAAAGCGAATTCTACTCACTTGTTAAAGACAGATACTCATTTGGCTCTCTGTTCTAGCAGGCAACAACAAAAGAGTAACCTGACGCATCATTCACTTCACGCCAACTAGGAAATTTACCAAAGAAGTAGGAAGAAGGGAGAAAGGAAAGGGGGGATGGATGGAGGCAGACAGAAAGATTGAAAGAAATAAAGAAGAGCACAATAAATAACATTTAGCCCTTATGCACACTCGTGGAGGGGGAGGGGAAAGGCTGTGCAGGGCATGGAAAAAATATCTTAATAACTGAGGCCAGGAGAATTATGACTCTCACAATGAGATACTCACAATGATAATAAGAGAAATGCTGAAAGGCCACTTATTAGAGGTTATAGAAGCCACACCTTCCATGGGCTTGCATTATTACCTCATTAAGGAAGTCAGAGTTTTGTATTAGGAGCTCTCAGTTTGAAGAGCTTTGGCGTTTGACAGACTTCAGTTAAATCTCACTTTCTCTGCTTTGTTTACTTGGCCAAATCTATTAAACAATTTGAGTTATTGTTTGTTCAACTCTAAAACTAGAATAATTTTACCCACCTCAAAGAATTACTGTGAAAATTAAATGGGGTGGGGGGAAGAAAAGCACAATTATTCCTGAGACTAGACCCCAGAGAAACTTCTCCTGAGACTCCTCATAAAGGGGACACTGAGTAATGATAACAAAGACTTCAAGGAAATTTCTGGCAGTTAGATGTAAGATAATCTAACTTGTAACACCTCCAAGAATAAGAATCCCTTTAATTCTATGCTCCAAGATTATTTGTGATTCAAATTAAACTTTGTTTGTAACAGACTCCCAGTACCGTGAAGGTATTCTCAGTCCCCAAATGTTGGCCTGATTATTTTAAGCAACATTCAGTACAGGTGAATTCCGGAACAAGCTGAATACTAATTGTTTAAAAAACTCTGGAGAACTTTCCACATTCTTCTGCATGGCAGCTCAGGGTCCCACATCCCCTATGCTGGTCTGTCCAGAGCTCTGCTTTGGGAAGACTCGGGGTCTGTTCATTCATGGGTCCAGCAACAAGCATAATTCTCCCTGAGGCTGGGGAGACCCAAGTGGACAACCAGTGACCCAAGTTGAGGAAGGAATTGGGAAGCCAGAGCCCTTGTCTTCAGACAAGACTGTACTGTGGCCCTATGGACCACATCAGTGATTACCTTCCGCTGGCTCTACTAAGTTACCATACCATCTCTAAGGAAAGAGCTTTCACATGTACCTGCCCAGTCTAGAAGACTTCACCATTTATCTCACAGCCAGTCGCCTCAAAATATGAGCCCCATAACCTTCACCTCTGTTGTGATCCACTGTCCTTAACTGATCTTAGACGCTGCTCTCTCAGCTACTCCAAACGCTCTTGGCTCCCAGCTGAATCCTCATGTATAGTTATGGAACCCCTCTGATTACACTATTTCCAATCACATTTGACATCCTGAGATAATACTGACCAGTCCAGGCCCTCAGGGCCAATGGCCCATATGACTCAGCCTTCACACTGTATTTGAACAGACAGTGGTACTTGGTGGTCATTCCTTTGTCTACTACACTTAGCCAAGTTGTTCACAATATGACCCCATATTATGCCTTATATTGTTCTGTCCTAAGAGACTTTGGAATAAGACCATGGTATTCTATGATAACTACCACTTTCACTTTCAATTCTTCGTAAAAATCTAATGGACTCAGAAGAGGTCTGGAGAAGGGCAGCTAAAACCATCAAAAACAGAAAAGTCTCCTTCATAAGGATGAATTAAATAGGAGTCTGCAAGACAAATAAAATGGTAGGAGGAGACAAAGGTCAAAGTTTTCCGAAAGTCTTGAAGAGGATAAAAATACAGTCATAAACCAAATTCCAGAACGCCACACTGAAGCATTATCCCTTGAATCTTAAAGCAGACAAATTTAGGGCAGTTAGAAAGAAATTACTAATAATAACAATAAAACTGTTAACATCGAGAGGTGATAAAGACTAAAAATGTAAATTGAAGGAGGGTTTAGATAAAGTCATGGAAAAATCTACGTATTAGCATTAGGAGGAAACCGAACATCTCTAACCTGTAGAGGAAAGCTCAACTCTCAAATCACATGTCATGCTGTCGACCAATAGTTGAGCTTTACAAGCCACAGGCCTTAAGCCTGTGTGTTCGTTCATCCATTGTGATGATTAAATGGGACTGTCCCTGTATACGTACTTCACACAGTGCCTGGCACACCAAGACTCAATAAAGAGCAAGAGCAGCAGTTGTGCGGCAGTAATTCTTACACAATTCAGCTGAAGGAAGTGGGGCCCAGCTCAATATAACAGTTGTTCCACTGAGTTATTATTCCGTCTTCAACAGATCAACAACCGCCATCTTTCCCCCTCTTAGCTCAACACTTGGGATCATCCTTGGGCATTCCAGACAAGCCCTTCCACACTTAGAAAGAGGATCCAGCACTAGAAATTTTCCAATACCAAGATCATCTGGTCTCAAAAAAAATCCTTTTGTAAAAAATAAATATGCATTAATCCATCACCAAACAATTCTTCACCCCAGCGACATTCGGTAAAAAAGCTTGTGTTCGGAGAAGTAGAATGGCAGAGAGCTCATGTGGTGGTCACCTCAGGCAACACACGGGGGACTTCAACAAATACTTCAGACATTTGTCTTTGCAATAAGACATGTCAAAAGTGAAAGACAGAAAGTTAAAGGGTGAGTGATAAGATTTCTAGACACATGCGAAATTAATAGCAGCTCAGAGTCCATCCAGGAGAAACTGTACCTTTGGCTGCAGGAGACAGGATGGGAATGCCCCGAGCCCTCTGGTGCACCTCACAGGGTAGTTAGAGGGAACCTACAGGAAGCAGACATTTCTCCTCTGAAATTCACCTTCTTTTTCCCCCGTGAGGCCAGTATGATTACGTTCATTCCCGCTGGTCACTCTTACTTTGAGCTACAGACACAGGTGCTGGATTCCCGGAGCTAGGGACCAAAGCAACCACAGGTGCAAGAAGTTGGCTGGATTTTATAGGCGAAGAGCATTTTAGGGGTATTTTGAACCAAGCTCCACCTTCTGCTGCTAAAGCAGCTGAGACCCAGTGCATTATAATAGGGAGGAGCTGAGTCCAAGCCTGCTGTTCCTCCTCACGGGGTCAGTGTGCCCGTAACCAGAGATCATGACACCCATTTGGCCAGCCATGGCCACCTGGCCTCCGAGTTCCTCGATGACAAAATGGGGATAATAAGTGTCCCTCCCTCATTAACTGTAGGAAATATTAAATGAGATCATCTAAAGACGACAGTTCATGAACTAGTCTCAGCACAGTGCCTGGCACCATCTGAGCATTTGATAAGTTATCCTTATTATCAGAGTTCTTCAAGATTCTTCCCTTTCCTCCTTTCCCATGCCCATGCAGTTGCAAAGAACGAACAATGAGAACATTTTTGGATCACCTGCTGTCTGCCATGCCCGCATTTTCAAGTGTTCATTTATTTTATAGGATGTGCCTTGATTACTATCCTGTATGGGTTTGAATTTACATTCACAAGTATGTCTGAATTTCACTAGCATTCCTCTCCAGGGAGTCATGCTATGTCAATACCTCTTATCCAGATAAAGCTTACATTGGTGTCAGTCAACTACCATTTGAACTCTGTAACAGAACTGTAAACAGAGCGATAATTAACGAATTTCCCAATGCTTCCCCACCATTCCACATTTACCAGGCATCTCATCTTCAGAGTTGTCTTTCACCCTCAGGAATTTGGAATGAAAATAATGAACAAAGGGGATTTTTTTTTTTTTCTCAAAAAGGAAAGCCCCATGAATTACAAGCAGGTGGCTTAATTTTACAATTTACTCTTCACAGTTGGATACTATCTTTGCTTCTTCTCTCCCCTTCCGTCCTCTCCCGCCACGCACACATACACACACTGTGATCTGTTTCTCTCCCTCCATCCTTCTCTCCCCCCAACCGATGATTTTAAACTGCTGTCTTTTTTGGTTTGTTTTTGTTCTTTCTGGCACCAGAGTTTAGGACTTTTAATTTGTCCCGAAGTTGCTAAAGCAAAAATCATGATAAAACATTCTGCTTTCCTTTATAACCCCCCAACGCAATAAACTGCTGTTTTTAAGGCCAGGGTTACAGGGGCCTCATGACTGTCAAACCCAAGGGCACTCTTCAAGCCTCACCACCATTTCCATCTCCAGATTCTCTCCTTCGCTGGCACCTTGTTTCACTCCCTCTTAGGTCAGAGAACCTCTTGCTCCATCGTGTCTTCTAAACATCTCTTCTTTCTGTCAGTTCTTCATCCCCAGGGTGCTGGCCTAGCTCAAACCTTCCTCATTGCTCACCTGGACCACTGCCATGGCTCCCAAGTAGGTTTTCTTGTCTCTGGGCTCAACCCCACACACCCTCCAATACCATCCCTCCTCCACTGGCAAAATGGTCCTTCAAAAAAGCAAATTCTATCACATCACTCTCCTCCTCAATTTTTTTTTCCACCTATGAAATCACATCCAGACAATTCCTGACAGCACACAAGTCGCCTCTTGATCCGGCCCTGCCACACCTCCTGCGTTTCTCCCTGCATTCCACTTGCCTCTCCACAGCACCATGCCCTTCCCTTTGCACAAATGCTGTTCCCTCTGCACACATGCTGTTCCCTCTGCTGCAAGTGCCCTCGCCCACCTCCCCCACTGCAAACTCCACCCCCTTGTGGAAGATTCAGCTCCAGGAGCGCTCCCCAGGCAGAGGGTCCTGTGCCCCTCCCATGGCACACAGGAATCCCCACATGACCTGGGTCCATTAGCGTTTCTTGCCTTCACATTCTCCAGGAAGCTCCTTGGGGGGCGGGGGGGGGGGCACACCTTACTGGACTGTGGTCACCGGTCCCTCACAGGCAGATGGTACATGTCAGCCACGTGGTGCCCAATCTGATAAATGACTAGAGAAGACAGGGAAGTATTCCTTCAGAATGATATTTTTAAACCCCAAAGAAGAAAAGATGACAAAAGCCCTGTGTCTGCTCACGTGAGTGTCATTCTGGAAAGCTTTCAGGAAGAAAAAAAAAAAAATCTTGTGGGTCTAACTGATGGCACCAGAAGAACAAGCCTATCCCCGAGGCACTATTGAAATTACACTCAGTGATTTTCTTTTTAATTCATTTTCATTCCAGGTGCAGCCCTGCAGCTATTTTAAAACTGAGACTTAAAGTAATACTAATGGCTGGAGTTATCACAGGTTCCCACAGTAACAGGGCGCCTTGAGTCTGGAAAAAAGCCCTCCACGGAGCCTTGACAAACCACTATATCCCTTCCCCAGGAGACTGTGGAAAAGGAACAAAACAGTGGGCTCCGTCACCAAAAGATTATGCTTCACTTTGCAAAAGCATTCATTTCTGCAGCCCCTTGAAAGAGTTCACTTTGTACAGTTAACCATTTGTTTTCAAAATCTTAAGAGTCTGAAGGGGAGACTAAAATGATGGGCAGGGAAGCAGACAGACACCAAAAGAAGCTTCCTCCCAGTGTGGTCGGCAGGCCATCTGCGGGTTCTGAGTACAAATGCCAATTCCAGACACCCCCTCAGAGTGTGGAATCGGCATCTCTGCTAGGAAAAAATAATAATTAAGTATAATTTAAATGCATGCTTTCTGGAAAGCAACTCCAGGTGGAAGAAAGCTGCCCCAGGAAATAGTTTTGTGAGTGGTGCCCAGAGACACAGCCCTGCCTCTGACCTGCTTGTGTCAGCAAGAGCCCGGGCTGTTTCCTCTCAACTCACTAATGAAAACAATCAGGCTTTAATTACTGGCCTAAGCCAGCAGGGAGTCCACAGTATGAAGGCAGCCCAGCCAGGAAATTTCCCCAAGCATGGACTCATGGACAATTCATGAGCCTGGGCCCTCCCCTTGTTCTGGAAATAGCACTGACCCTCCAACATGGGGGATTCCTATCTCCTCATCCCCCACCCAAATGCGCAGCACAAATCTGAGATGAGCTGGCAGCACCTTCATCATCAGGGTTATTATAGTCAGGGTTACAGGTGAAAGGATGGGCATCTGACTCAGGCCAGGCCACCAGGAGTCCCTCCTTGAGGATGAGCCCGGGAAGATGGGTGGGTGCAACCAGGCCCTTCCCCCTCGTCCACATCCCCATGCCATGGGAAATGGACTTGTGACCAAGTTTACCCAAGGTGGGATTGTGTGACTCTTCTGGACAACCCAAAGAGCCCTGGGTGTGACACAAGGGCCATTAAGGGAAAATGGACTCAGTTTGAGGGTCCCAGGATCCCAGAAGTGTATCAGATGACAACTTGCAGATCTGCAGAGGTTTGCAGTGGGAAGCTTCCAAAAGCTACAGAGAGGGTGATCTAAGAAGTACCCATGCTATTTGCTCACAGCCAGCTCCCCCAGAAGCACTGCAGTTTTGCTCAGTAAGTTGGGTCACTTCCGTCAGACTCGGGATTCATGGGGTGGGGGTGGGGGGGGCACCAAGCCCCAGCAGCCACTGCACTCCTTTCCAGCCAGTCCCCTGCCTGAGTCCGCCAGCCCACCCGCCCACCAGCCTCAAAGGCCCAGAGCACCATCCTTCCCAGCTAGGAGTACGTACCTCTGAGTCCAGCTCCTAAATTAGATATTGCCTTTTTAAGAAAACATCCCCTGCTGCCGGGAATGAAAGCAGCCGTTTCTCCCTTCTATCAATTTCCACAGCATTTGCTGTGCCTACCACAAATTTAGCCCTTATTGTTACAATTCATGACATCAATGACAGCCTTCGAGTCAGAAAGAGAATTGGACAGTATTTCCCAAAGTTTAAAATTTCACAGACCTGTAAAATCTCCCCATAAAAAGAGTGCCAACTTAGCACTCACCTGCTCCAATTGTTACCGAGATCTTTCCTTATTTGGGGTCTAGTTCTGCCTCCCTCTAATGTCCACTCTTTGACCCTTATCTTACCCCTTAGAACTTTCCTTCTACATAGTTGTTTTTAAATTTCACCCCGAAGTCCTTTCTTCTCCAGACTAACTAGGCCTCGTTTAGCATTTTCAGGATGACAAGCTTCTCTCTGAATCCCCAGCGTATTTCACAGTGCCGGTCACATGGCAGACACTCCGTAACTGTTTGCTGCAAAATGAAAGGATGAACTGTTCATTCAACGTGATTTCTAGCCCCTTCACTTTCCTGGCCGTGTCCCTCGAGAGGCACTGCAATATCTCCATGTGCCTCTCAAAGTATCATGCCCAGAAGTGTGTGCCACGCACCAGGTGGGCTCAGCTGTGTGGAGTGCCAAAGCCCCTTGGCCCTCTTGCCCTGGGCACAAAGCCTTTATTCCCGAAGCTTGAGACTATATTTGCTTTCTGGCAGCCATTTCGTACTGCTGACTCCTGTGAGATAGGAGTCAACTAAAATTCTTAGATATTCTAAGAAATTCTTAGAATTTCTTAATTGGTATTTTCAATCCAAGAGCAGATCTTTTCCATTTAGCCCTACTGTATGTATTTTTGCGAGTCAGTATCTTTGATTCTTATCTGGCTTTTCATATCTTATCTCTCCAACTAGAGGTTAAGGTTCTTGAGATGGTATCTTATATACTTTGATATAAGGAATAAGGGTAATGAACCAAATATGTGTTGGTTCATTAAGCTCTACTTGAATCCTAATATCCCCCAGGACTCTCAACTCCTGATGAATCGCATTTAAGTCCCAAGGGTAGCACCTGAAGACTTCTTCCAGCTGCCCGCTTCTTACCCGTACGTTTCCAGATGTGACTCTCACTTGTCTCCATAGGACCCAGTGGCTGCACCCAAAGCAGGCTGCTTGCATCCAGACACACTCTGCTCTCCATAAATCACCAGCCCCCTCCCCAGTCCCCATCACTGCTTTCTGCCTCCTCAAGACTCACTGCGTCCACATGCCATGACCCACTGCATTTCCCCCATGTTCCCTTAGCATTTCTAATACAGGCCATCACACAGGAAAAATATCTGGAGCAAATCTGTGATCATTCAGATTAACCAAAACAGAGAAAGAATCATCATCTACTTTAAAAATGGGATTCTCTCTACAAAATGGCCTGTCGTGGATTTTTATAAATGCCCCCTTTAGTGTATTTAAAATATGACTTGACGTGCCCATATGCAGTTAACACGCAACTTTCCATGAACACATCTATCCTACGTGGAGATGCCTCCGGACCTTCACAAAGTATTGTTCTCTGCAGCAATGCTGTCTCCACACGTGCCAGACAAAGGCCTTGAGACACACTCTGTCACTGATGGAGCAATAATGAATTCTTCTAAGTAGGTACATAAAAAGGGCTTTTCCGGCACTCTTCTATGTATCGCAGTTTTTCCATGAATCTTATAATGGAATTAAAGAAATCGTAGAACCGTATATGCAGAAGGGACCTTGATGAAGAGACTCACATTATGGTCAAGGAAAAATTAACCCAAGCAGAGAGGTCTACACCTCCTTTATCCTGCTTTCAAGTACCAAAAATCCTTCAGTGAAACCCATCCACAAGCACCTCCTCTGGAAGCTGAAGATGGCACTCCCACCCTTCCCTTACAGGGTTTCAAGGACAGATGATCTCCAACTATTTTCTTGGAGATGCTGTACATCAGTCCCCTTTCATCTGAAGCTCCTGAAGACCAGTGGAGAGTCACATGACATACTATTCAACACTGTGTTATGACAAAGTCATCTAGATGCCCCATTGCACATATGAGTAAAAACTTCAGCCACATGTGTCTTTACTTATTCAGACGTTGCTTTCAATTTGTCTTCTCTTAGGCGAGGCCTGATACTTGGACAGGGGCTTCTAGGGACCCTTCGTGGTTCCTGGGACAGTACTGGGCACAGAAGCTTTTGGCAGACCTGCCTGACGCTTATAATTGGAGCACACGAGAGCATGAAAACAAACGCACAGTCTCTCTCCAGTTGTAATTAATGGGCGGTTTGTTGAGACAGTATCTGTGTAGATGGCTAATAATTACCAATTTGTAGAAGGCCATATTTTGTTTTGGTTTTTTTAATGTCTTAGATCAGTCTCTTATTTGGGACCTAATATCTCTACAAAAATGTCTCAATTTCTCACTCACTCATTATATCCTAGGGACCATGAAGGTTTGAGAAGTTCATTTCTATAGAATTTTTTGTTTTAGCACAAGCCACTGTTATCATGTCCACAAGTCACATCCCAGCAAGGGAGGGTGAGGTGGTGAGGGGAGCCCCCTAGCAGGTGGATGGAGGGGAGTTCTCAGAACCCCTGAATTTTTTTTTTTTTTTTTTTTTTTCCGATATGCGGGCCTCTCACTGTTGTGGCCTCTCCCGTTGCGGAGCACAGGCTCCGGACGCGCAGGCTCAGCAGCCATGGCTCACGGGCTCAGCCGCTCCACGGCATGTGGGATCTTCCTGGACCGGGGCACGAACACATGTCCCCTGCATCGGCAGGCAGACTCTCAACCACTGCGCCACCAGGGAAGCCCAGAACCCCTGAATTTTGGAGCAGAAAAAAGGTTGTGCCTGGTGACATAATCCCCAGCACAAGGCGACCGACTCTGGTGGAGTGACCCAAAATTAGGTTTCAAAATGGGAATTTTGTTTTTTCTCCAGAGACGGCAGAGTTGATACGGAACATTATTTATAGATTTGACTTCAGCAGGTTTAAACCATTTTTCTTGTTTGTAATAAATCATTGCATAGAAATAGCTACAGATTATTCCTTCTTTGTTTTAGAAGTAAATTACTTATCAAATAAGGGGGGAAAGTAAATGATCTCAGTAAAATCCTCCAATTGTGCCGCACATCATCAGTTCAGCAAAATGCACTCCTGCCTTCATAGGTAACGGCCCAAATTTAAAGTAACATCATCAACGAGCAGGATTTGTTGAACCTGTACTATGTGGGAACGTATACTCATCACTGCAGGAGAAGCGAAACGCACTAGGAATCGCCTTCTGAAAAGGTGCCACCCAATTAGAGATCAGAGACATGAAAGTGCACTATAGCACAATGTGGTGAATGGTTAAGTAGCTGAGCTACGTGAGCCATACGAGTCTATAGAAGAGCTCGCTTCTGTCTACAGTGTCCACAGAGGGGCCGGGTGTGGAGCTGGGCACTGCAGCATGGAAGGAAGGGGGCCTGAGCAAGGGGACAATATGTCCAAGGACATGAAGGTGAGGCAGAGTAGGGCAGTCCTGCCTGGTGGGAAAGCAAGTCCAATCCTGACACTTGCAAGCTGTGTGACCTTTGGCAAGTTGCTAGGCCTCTCTGAGCCTCCATTTTCTCACTGTAAAAGGGGGATACTAGAGGAGCCTAGCTCCCAGGACTGTTGTGAAGAGTAAAGGAGATCATGCAAATGAAGCACTTAGCAGAACCACCCAGAACCGAGAGTAAACCCTCAGTACATGTTAACTATCATTTTACTTTCAAGGTTATAGAGGACCACAGGCAACCCTTGGGTTGAGCTCTATGCTACAGCTGAGATCAAAAATGGAGGGACCCTGTTTTGCAATAGCAACTTATGACTGGAGAAAGGAAATGGGTCATGGAGCTCCATGGTGCTTGTCCTGAAAATGAACGTGAGGGAGTGACACAGGACAAGAGGGTCACGGTCAGCACGTCTGACTCTTCCCCGCACTTGGGCCTCCCCTCGGTGGCTACTACAAGTGGAGTCCACTCACCCTTGCCCAGCTCCTAAACCACTTACACTCTTTTAAAAACCCCATAAAAGGAATGTCAGAAGGAAACCAATGCCGGGAAATACCTGAGGATAGAGCCTCGTGATCCTCCCCCTCAGGAAGCCACAGAAAACCAGAGTTCCTGAAGGCCGACACAACCGCCAGTAATTGCTGGAAGGCTGGAGTGCACGGAGAGAGTTTGAAGCATACCTGCTTCCCCAACCCCAGCTTTTCAGAGGACCCAGTGATGCAGGAACAACACTCACTGGAACGTGGATACAGCCATCTACAGAGAGGGTGGGATTTGCCTCATCAGGGAACCGATGCAGGGGTAGGGACTCCTCTGTTCCTGGGGCAACAGGCAAACTGAGGATACAGTCAACTGTCCCTGCAACGTCCCAGGGGGGACTTTTAGAGTCCGTGTCAGACAGACCTGTCTTAGAGCGCTCAGGAACAAGCACACCTCCAAAGTGGCTGCCTGTGGGCTAGTGTCAAGACTCACAACAATGATGGTCCAGCAGAAACACACAGAACTAGAACCAGGAAGTTCTGGAAGGCACAGGAGGCACTGACAAGGCTGATTAGGGAAGCATACTTCCGGTGAACATCTGGGCTGCCTGGCTGGCTGAGCGGCCAAAGTGTAGTGGCATTTTCTTCTCGATACTAGAGTGAGAATGACGTGGCCCTAAGGACATGGTAACACTTAGCAGCAAAGGTCAGCAAGAGCTATGGCTTCGGTTTTTAGAAGGCTTAGAAAGAAAACTTATCTTTCTTTGCAACATTTTGATTAAGCTTCAACTGGAATTATGCAGTGTTCTGTTTTTTTATTTTTTATTTTTTTTTAAAAAGCCCATGGGGCTTCCCTGGTGGCGCAGTGGTTGGGAGTCCGCCTGCCGATGCAGGGGACAAGGGTTCACGCCCCGGTCCGGGAAGATCCCACATGCCGCGGAGCGGCTGGGCCCGTGAGCCATGGCTGCTGAGCCTGCACGTCCGGAGCCTGTGCTCCGCAACGGGAGAGGCCACAGCAGTGAGAGGCCCCGGTACAGCAAAAAAAAAAAAAAAAAAAAAAAAGCCCATATTTTAATTAGAAATGCTGCTTTCTAGAAGAATGGTAAAAACAGCAATACCAAAAAAAACACTGAAAGTAGTGAAATGACTTTTGGTGAATATATATCTGACAAACAGGGATGATGTTAAATGGTGGTTGAATATATATGTTGCTAAACTGCATCAGATTTTAGGATCAAAAGAGAATGTACTCAAAGAAAACTCCTGAATGTCAGTTTCTTATCATCCTGGAGTCTCCTCTTCCCAGAGCTGAGCTGCCCACCTGAGCATCTCAGCTCAAACCAGGGACTCCCTAAAGCTGTGGACTGACCATACAAGAATCAGAAGCTGAACCAGGTGTTTCCCCAAGGGTGTTCATTGCTGCTACTGGATCCTAAAGCCACACAATTTCTATAGTACTTCAGGGACCACAGCTCTGTAATCAAAAGGCATTAACATATCCTCTATCTGAGGGAATCCATCCTATCGTGAATGTCTAGACAGCCACTGCACTTCTTACTGATGGTCAGTGAGAAATATGGGTCTCAATGTAATTCTGTAGCTCTGCCATAAACAGAGTGGCACAGGATACAGTGCCCCAAGCTGGGCAAAACAAGCCTCGTACTCCCTTAATAGCTCCAATGTTGACTTTCAGGGGGAACTTTGAGAACATTCATTAAGCATTTGCTAAGTGCAGGTACCAGCTAGGTTCTACACGTGAAATGGTTGTCAGGCCAGCTCCTCCCTCCCCCCGCAGTTACAGGATGAGGAGTAGAGAATCAGGCCAGCACAGCCCTGAAGAGGCTCTTAAAGAAAAGCATGGGGGGGGGCTTCCCTGGTGGTGCAGTGGTTGAGAGTCCACCTGCCGATGCAGGGGACGCGGGTTCGTGCCCCGGTCCGGGAAGATCCCACATGCCGCGGAGCGGCTGGGCCCGTGAGCCATGGCCGCTGAGCCTGCACGTCCGGAGCCTGTGCTCCGCAACAGGAGAGGCCACAACAGTGAGAGGCCC
>RJWK010054351.1:0-15061 GCA_004363435.1 Platanista minor
AACTTAAAAATTTTTTTTTCTATCTTAATAATTTTTTATTTTAATAACTTTATTTTATTTTATCTAACATTATTCTATTTTATCCTTCCTTCCTTCCTTCCTCCCTCCCTCCATCCCTCCCTCCCACCCCCACCCCCTTCTTTCTTCCTTTCTAATTTTCTCCCTTTTATTCTGAGCCGTGTGGATGAAAGGCTCTTGGTGCTGCAGCCAGGAGTCACTGCTGTGCCTCTGAGGTGGGAGAGCCAACTTCAGGACACTGGTCTACAAGAGACCTCCCAACCCCACATAATATCAAACGGCGAAAATCTCCCAGAGATCTCCATCTCAACACCAGCACCCAGCTTCACTCAAAGACCAGCAAGCTACAGTGCTGGACACTCTATGCCAAACAACTAGCAATACAGGAACACAACCCACCCATTAGCAGAGAGGCCGCCTAAAATCATAATAAGGCCACACCCCAAAACACACCACCTGACGTGGACCTGCCCACCAGAAAGACAAGATCCAGCCTCATCCATCAGAACACAGGCACTAGTCCCCTCCAACAGGAAGCCTACACAACCTACGGAACCAACTTTAGCCACTAGGGACAGACACCAAAAACAACGGGAACTACGAACCTGCAGCCTGCAAAAAGGAGACCCCAAACACAGTAAGATAAACAAAATGAGAAGAAAGAAAAACACACAGCAGATGAAGAAGCAAGATAAAAACCCACCAGACCTAACAGATGAAGAGGAAATAGGCAGTCTATCTGAAAAAGAATTCAGAATAATGATAGTAAACATGATCCAAAACCTTGGAAATAGAATTAACAAGGACCTAAAAGAACTAAAGATGAAACAAGCAACAATGAACAACACAATAAATGAAATTAAAAATACTCTAGATGGGATCAATAGCAGAATAACTGAAGCAGAAGAACGGATAAGTGACCTGGAAGATAAAATAGTGGAAATAACTACTGCAGAGCAGAATAAGGAAATAGGTTCAGGAAAATTACAGGATGTTACCTATAAATGAAAAATGAATTGCATTATTTAATCTTAGTAACAGAGTAGAAACTCACTATCTTCTCCCATCATAATAGCTACAGAAATTAAATAGAAAAGAATTATATAATTCAATAAATAAGAACCATTTAAAATTATGTAACCCTGGGCTTCCCTGGTGGCTCAGTGGTTGAGAGTCCGCCTGCCGATGCAGGGGACGTGGGTTCGTGCCCCGGTCCGGGAAGATCCCACATGCCGTGGAGCGGCTGGGCCCGTGAGCCATGGCTGCTGAGCCTGTGCATCCGGAGCCTGTGCTCCGCCACGGGAGAGGCCACAACAGTGAGAGGCCCGCGTACCGAAACCATGGTCTCCTTGTTGGCAGTCTAGAAATACTACAGATGACAGTACTCCTTAATTTAATAGAGATTTAACGTAACTCCAGCTAAAACACTGACATAACTGTGAGGAATGAAGTTGAATTCAATCAGCTCAGTTTTTCCGAAGAACAAGCTGGTAATACACAACGAGAATTATAAATCTCTTCATAGCATAATTTTTAACTTGTTGATTTGAGTGTTGAGGATTAATCCTGTTAGCTTTGGTGTGATGCTCTGAGGAAATAGTCACTCAAGAATTCACTCTGGCTTCTACATCCCGGAAGCTCGACATCCGGGAAGCATCAAGTTTAGGCGGAAGTACTGCGTTGTGTTTTGTGCACTAAAATACTTGAGACAGAACTTTTGGCCAAGTTTAAAATGCAGGAGATGCCAACAGTCTTGCAGAAGTAGATCGACGTCAGCTTGGAAAACCTCTAGGTTCAAACGCCTGAGTGGACTTAAATGTTCATTGATTCGCGGGGCAGCCACGTTCAGCCGGGGGCGCTGAGTCGGAAAACTAGCGCCGGTGGGCCGTGGGCCTTCCGGCAAAGGTTAAATGCAGCTGATGACTCCGGTTAAGGTCATTAGTTCCGCTGTGGGTGTCATGTGGCCGTCTTGAATCTACTCCGCCACTATTAAATAGTTAACACTGCATCCTGATAACCCGCCAGTTTGATCCAGGTGGAAGCTGAGCTAATTGTTCCAGTGGATGATGGAAAGCAACAAGAAGTCAAGAAATCCAAAGCGACATGGGTGAAGTCTTACTTAGCGTCCTGAAGTACACTGTCAAATGTGATTTTAAATCTCAAATATGGTATTTAAATGGAGAATAAATAAGTGCTTCCTTGCTATATCAATAAAATGCTTGATTTGTAAAAAAATAAAATAAAATAAAATTCACTCTGATTTTATTTAACTGAAACTAGAATTTACCTGGAAGAAATGGGGAGGGAGGGTAAGAAATCTATTATGCTCAGCGTTATCATGGTGAGGCATTTAAATGCATTCACCATTTTCTTTTATGGTGCTTACAGTCGAATTTATTGTGTTTTTTTAAAAATTAAGGTCTAACTGACATATGACAATAGTTTCAGTTGTACAACATAAGGATTCGGTATTTGCTTACATTGCAGAATGATCACAGTAAGTCTAGTTCACATGCCTCACAATACATAGTTACAGAATGTTTTTCTGTGATGAGAACTTTTAAGATCTACCCTCTTATCATCTTTCAAATGAGCAGTACAGTACTGTTAACTACAGTCGCCATGCAGTATACTATATCCCATGACTTATAACTGGAGGTGTGCGCCTTTTGACTCCCTTCACCCACTCCCCACATCCCACACCCCGCCTCCGGCCTCGATCTGTTCTCTATGACCTTGGTTTTAGTTTCTGTTTTAGATTCCACATATGAGATCATACTGCACTTGCCTTTCTCTGTCTGACTTATTTCACTAAGCATAATGCCCTCAAGTTCCATCCATGTGGTTGGGAATACATTCATTCTTTAATCCACTTTGCCCAGCAGAGCACAGGACAGATTGTGCAGGATGATGACATCATGGGATGACATCACAGAATGACATCACAGGAACAGGAAGTGGCCACGTTTCAACCCATGGTCTGTCCTGAACATGCTTGGTGCGGAGCTCAGATCTCCCTCTGGGTGTGCAGGATGAGGGGACCTGTCTGTCGCCCTGGACAGCCAGACAGCCCAACCCAACCTGCCTGTTCCCAGCACGGTGCTCACACACAGATCAGTGATTGGCAAGGGCCGCCCTTGGCTTCCGTCACCATGGGGGCCACACGGGGAAGCACCATGGTTGGTGATGAGGCAGAGGGAAGGGGGATACTGTGGCAGGAGCCTTTTTTAAAAAATTAATTTTATTGGAGTATAGTTGCTTTACAATGCTGTGTTAGTTTCACTGTACGGCAAAGTGAATCAGCTACACGTAAACATATATCTCCCCTTTTTTGGATTTCCTTCCCATTTAGGTCACCACAGAGCACTGAATAGAGTTCTCTGTGCTGTAAAGTTGATTCTCATTAGTTATCTATTTTATATACAGTAGTGTGTATTTATTAATCCCAAGCTCCCAGTTCATCCCACCCCCTGCTTTCTCCCTTGGTATTGTGACAAGAGCCTTCACTGTGGTTTCCATGGGGAAGACACGGGTGAGGAGGGCAGGCAGGCTTAGGTTTGGCTAGCCTGAATAATTTCAGTGGGCTCCGGGATACAGGCCTGTCCCAGGTGGTCTGCTGCCTGGTAGTGGGGTGATCAGGGCAGGGGGATAGTGGTCCAGGCTGGGAGAGGCCCATACCCTTTATGGGGTGGTGGCGGTGTGGGTTCTGGACGGGTGGGTTTGCATTTGAAAGGTGCTCTCACTGGGGTGAGTGGTTGACTATTTCTAGGATGTTACTAAATCGAGGGTCAGCAAGGCCCCAGATGTTAATACGTCAGAACGCAGAAAATACAGGACATGGTTGATGCACCAGCCCCAAACCTGAAGAAAGCTGCTGTACAACCAAGCCTAACGGTCCAAGGCACCTGACCGGCCCAGGCAGCTCATTATCAGGAGGGCCTGGTCAAACCCCAGTCCTGCCTCTGCTGTCCACCTGTCTTCTTCTGCATCCCTGGGGCCCCAGGCACCAGGTTTCTTACCTCGGTGAAGCAGAGCTCCCCGTGAAAGCCAGGCCTTGCCCTCAAACACTATACACTGTACCTGTATCTTTCCGTAATATCAGCACCCCCCCCCCCCCGCCCCCGACCAAACCAAGCGCACAGGGTGAGAGCTGCACATCCCCTCCAGCACTGCTCTCCTCCACGCCTTCTATCTTAAAGGGGCAGGTCCTAAATACCAGATCTCTCCATAGCAGTGTGGCAGCTCGTCAAGTCAAGAATAAGGCCCCAGATGTAGAGGATTGACTTGAGGACCCGGGGAGGGGGAAGGGTAAGCTGGGACGAAGTGAGAGAGTGGCATGGACATACATACACTACCAAACGTAAAATAGATAGCTAGTGGGAAGCAGCCTCATAGCACAGGGAGATCAGCTCGGTGCTTTGTGACCACCTAGAGGGGTGGGATAGGGAGGGTGGGAGGGAGGGAGACGCAAAAGGAAGGAGATATGGGGATATATGTATACGTATAGCTGATTCACTGTTAAAAAGCAGAAACTAACACACCATTGTAAAGCAATTATACTCCAATAAAGATGTTAAAAAAAATTAAAAAAAAAAAGAGGAAGACCCCAAAGGAGAGTCACAGGGGAGGAGCCAGCTCTGCCTTTTAGCAGGTGCATGATGTGGGTGGAGATAACAATACTACCCGCAAGGTTGCTGTGGATTAAACTGGATGAAGAGTGCCTGCACCATTCATACACGAGTTGTCATCATCACCATCACCATCATCATCGTCATCATCCTCAGTTAGAACCTCAAGATGCTGCCTTCCCAACTTATAACATTCAAGACCCACCCTAGAGCATCATCTTCTTAGAAATAAGATGTTGCCAGAGACACAGGTCAGAATGCCAGCTCGGCTGTATGACCTTCGCAAGTTACTTCCCTCAGGTTCCTCATATGTAAAATGAAGATAAAAATAGTACTGCTCATAGGACAGAAGTGTTAGTCCAGGTCCTCTGAGATGAAGATACCCAGACAGGATCAACTGTGCAAAGACTGTCTTAGATGCCTGTGGGAGGAGTGGGAGGGAGTGGGAGGCTGGGAGAGTCATCCGGTTGAGAGGCAAGTCTCCCCCCTGTGAAGGAGAGAGGGGGGCAAGGGGGAGGGGAGAGGAACCCCCTAGAACACTGTGCAGCCTGGGGAAGGCTGGGGAGGCCCCAGGGGTCATGGAGGCAGTGGTGGCCATCAAAGGAGCCCCCATCTCTCAGCAATGGGCCTGACTCAGTATCCCTGCTGGGGTCAGTCACTGGCTGGGAAATTCGGTGACAGATTACAGAGCACAGCAGCTGGGCCCTCAGTCAGTCATGTCCCCTTTAGTTGGAAATCTGCACACGTGAAGCCCTTGGAACGGGGCCGGGCATATGGTGAGCTCTGTGTAAGTGGCTGTTATTGTCATGATTAATTATTACCAATTGCCAGACATGGTCTCTGACAGTGGAACTAATAAATACATTAAAAAATCTATGTCAAGGATGATATGACATGAAATATTATTATTTAACTTTCTTTATGTATTTGTTTTATCTACTGTAATAACAGTTGCAGAAGAAAGCTCTTATATTTCTTTATCCTCCCTGGAACATCTCCTGTATATACAGGTTCATAGTACACGTTCAGTGAATGTTTGCTGAATAAATCATGAATTCAAAATATCAGGGAATGTATACTGATATGATCTTCAGTACTAGATGGGCTTAACCTTATCTTTGAAATAAATTCATAAAAGGTTCCCAGTCTGCCCTTCCTAGGAAGGTTATGCATAGTTATTTTTCCAATATTTTATAATAAAAATATCAAACAAAGTCGAAAGAATTTTTCAGTGAACACCCATATACACACCACCTAGATTCTACCATTAACATTTTACAATACTTATTTTATCACGTATTTATCCATCTATCCATCCCTTTCTCATCCATCAAATCCATCTTATTTTTGGTGTATTTCAAAGGAAATTGTACACATCTGTATTCTCCCCTAAATATATACTTCACCATGCATACAATTAACTAGAGTCCAGTCTTTTTTCAGTTTTTATTCTTTTAACATAAAGTTTACAATGAGATTTTAAATGAATGAAAACCACTTCCAAGCACCAGGACGTTACCTTGTTGACAGCAGCTGGCAGCTCTTCATTTCCAAGGAGCATTTAATGCCCTGGGTGGGCAGAGCATTTGCTTGGTATGTGGCACTCGGCCTCTGTTTACCTGCTTCTTACAGATGCTAGTCATTGCAAGAAGGATGGGGTCTCCAAGAAGCAAGAAGTTTATGAAGGAGTATCGATGGGACGAATGCCTGTGGCCTCCAGGGGAAGAAAGCAGGAGTCACAGAGGAAGAAGTGGAGCTGCGGTGCAGGTACGGCCAGCCCCACGGGGAGCGAGAATGGTGTGCAGAGCTGTCCTGAGTTGGGCTGAGATGGCTGGGCTTTTGTATCTCTGAGGCCATCAGTCCCTGGTCATGGTCATTACCCTGACCATGGTGCTCTCTGCAGCTGAAGCACCCCTGCAGGGGGCTGACATTGAGGGCTGCCGGTGGTGGGTACGCCCAACAGCTGGGGGACAAGTCCCTCCTGGAAGGCGGTCTGGTGGCACACCACAGAGTCCACCACACTGTTGACGCCTCACTCATTTTATTTTATTTATTTGGCTGCATCAGGTCTTAGTTGCTGCACGTGGGATCTTTGTTGTGGAGTGCAGGCTTAGAGCACACGGGCTTAGGTACCCCGCAGCATGTGGGATCTTAGTTCCCCGACCAGGAATCGAACCCGCACCCCATCCTGCATTGGAAGGCAGATTCTTTTCTTTTTTTTTTTTTAACATCTTTATTGGAGTATAATTGCTTTAAAATGGTGTGTTAGTTTCTGCTTTATAACAAAGTGAATCAGCTATACATTTTGGTGAGTACACATATACACATATCCCCATATCTCCTCCCTCTTGCATCTCCCTCCCACCCTCCCTAGCCCACCCCTCTAGGTGGACACAGAGCACCGAGCTGATCTCCCTGTGCTATGTGGCTGCTTCCCACTAGCTAGCTATTTTACATTTGGTAGCGTATATATGCCAATGCTACTCTCTCACTTTGTCCCAGCTTACCCTTCCCCCTCCCCGTGTCCTCAAGTCCATTCTCTATGTCTGTTGGAAGGCAGATTCTTAACCACTGGACCACCAGGGAAGTCCCGACGCCTCACTCATTTTAGAGACCCATCATGGGGCAATTGCACAAGCTTTATTCCACAGCAACAGGAAATTCCAGCCAAACCATGTTTAGGGTCCTGGAGTCTGAATTAGCGGCTTGGAGTAGGTTGTGATAAATATTTCCTTGTATTTAACAGCCGGTGGGAAATGACTCTGCAAAGGGCTGGAGTTTATGGCTGACTCTTCCATCACTAGGGTGTTCCCCATGTGCCATGGGAAGGCGCTGCACCTCAGGCAGCAGGTGGTACTCACCAAACTGTGCACCCATGATGTAGCAGAGAGGGACCAGGAAAGGATTTCAGGCTTGTGCCATGTAAGTAAAAAATGATTTGAGCCCTGGTGTAAAAACTAATGGACTGCTAACCTAGATTCAGAGAACTAGTCAAAATAAAACGTGAAGCCAGCTAAAGAAGCCAGCAGTCCCAGACTTTATACACAATCATTAGGATTAGCCTTGGCTGCAAAACCAAATGGTCTCATCAAAATGATATTTTACTATGAAAAATCTATCTCCGGTATCTGAATGTCTGTGCCCCCCCCAAAAGTCATGCTAAAAACTAACACCCAAGGTGGTGGAATTAGAAGATGGGACCCTTGGGAGGTGCTCAGGTCATGAGAGCGGAGCCCACATGAGTGGGATGAGTGCCCTTTTCAAAGAGGCCTCAGAGAGCTCCCTAGTCCCTCCCACCACGTGAGGACACGAAAGAAATCTGCAACCAGGAAGACCCTCACTCGACCACGCTGCCGCTGACCTCAGACCTCCAGCCTCCGGAACTGTGGGCAGTAAATTTCTGTTGTTTATAAGCCACCCAGTCCCTGGTGTTTTGCTGCAGCAGCTGGACATTACACTCTACTCGTTGCTTTAAAACATTAAGTCCCTTCCTGAAGTGGACACCTGTCCTTTGTGGCTGCCCCTTTTACCATAGTCCCCACATCGATAACACCTTACAAGATAATTCCTGTCTTTCCAATGGAGAATGCAGAAAATCAAACAACCAGACCCTCATTTCCTGGCCTCCGTGCTGCTGGGATGCAGTCGTGTGACTGAGGTTCTGCCAAGCAGAAGGGCTCCAGGGAGGCTTTGCTGGGAACGGAAGGGGGCAAGAGTAGAGGCAGGGCCAGGGGCCAGGCAGAGCTGGTGTGGCCTGAGTGGCAGCTGGGAAGGGGTCCCCTGACTCACCAGCTTCCTGACCCTTGGCAGGCTGATTCTGTTTTATCTTTCTGGGAGTCACCTGGGAAGCCCAACCCACTTCTTTTTTTTTTTTTTTTTGCGGTACGCGGGCCTCTCACTGTTGTGGCCTCTCCCGTTGCGGAGCACAGGCTCCGGACGCGCAGGCTCAGCGGCCATGGCTCACGGGCCCAGCCGCTCCGCGGCATGTGGGATCTTCCCGGACCGGGGCACGAACCCGTGTCCCCTGCATCGGCAGGCGGACTCTCAACCACTGTGCTACCAGGGAAGCCCCCCAACCCACTTCCTGATGGATCGCAGGAGCCTGAGAACTCTGTTCCTCAACATTGCTTCCTGTATCAACCAGCTAGGGGCGATTCAGTTGTCTGCATCTAAAAACTCTGACCGATATACTTCCTGTCACCTACAACAGTGGAAAGGGAATTACAACCTCTTTTGGACCCAACCTGTTTTGTTCGACTTCATCCATCATGCCTCCTGTTCTAAGTCCTTCCCAGCTAATCTGCACTGCCTGCCTACAACTCAGGGTCTCCAGACCTGTTCATCTACTGTTCCCTCTTCCTAGTGTGTCTGGCATGATGTTATCTGCCTGTGCGCTCTTCCCAAAGCTCTTTCCAGTGGCTGCTTCTCATCCTCTGACGGGTCATTTCAACAGCCCTTATCGTTCGTGGGCCTGCCATTTGCAGACATGACTATTCTGCAGTGATAACCGCAGGTAATCTGTAAGCTTGCGGAGGCACAAATCTGAATCACTAATACACCCAGGTTGGTGAATTGCCTTGGTTTTTCTCATCCTTCCACCCCAATACCCATCGGCACTCACATCGGCCAAACCCGGCAGGGAGCCAGTTAGCAAAGGGAGCCTGAGGAAATGTAACTGGTTGGGTCAGTTCGGTTGCCACACAGAGCAGAGCCAGGGAAAAGCAAATTTGGATCTGAGGAAACGAGAGCTCAGCAAAAGCTCACAGGAGGCAGGAGGACCACAAGGAACAAGACTCTAATTAGAATACAACAAAAGGAGGGCGTGCTCCGTCGCGTTCTGTTGATAAGGAATAGATTTTTGTTTGTTTGGTTTGGAGAGTCAGTAAGCTGTCTCTGGAAGTCAAGAACAAATAAATCATGTGGCACATATATACAATGGAATATTACTCAGCCATAAAACAGAACAAAGCTGGGTCATTTGTAGAGAGGTGGGTGGACCTAGAGACTGTCATACAAAGTGAAGTAAGTCAGAAAGGGAAAAACAAATATCATATATTAACGCATATATGTGGAACCTAGAAAAATGGTACAGATGAACCGGTCTGCAAGGCAGAAATAGACACACAGACGTAGAGAACAAACTTATGGACAACAAGTGGGGAAAGCAGCTGGCGGGTGGTGGTAGTGCTGAGATGAATTGGGAGATTGGGATTGATACATATACACGAATATGTATAAAATAGTTAACTAATAAGAAAAAAAAAAAGAACAAATAAATCTATGCATCTATGCACCAGTTCTCACGCTGGATAAAAATGGGGATGAATTGAGAAAAGTGCTACTGTAACAGCAGGATATTACAGCCACTGCCAAACACAGGAAATGAGTGATTGTTCCTGCTACAGAAATCAGGAGGAAACATCAAAGACAGAACTGGTGGGGATTCAATTGTGCACACATATTCTCATAGTGTCATTGTGATCAAAACTGCGCATGACACATCCTTGACCCAACTCACTGACAGATCCAGGCCTTGGAAGGTTGAGAAAGTAGTGGGAGGGGCCACCGGTCTTGACTTACTTCCAATTAACAAGGAGGAAGTGATGGGAAAAGTGGAAGCGATGAGAGAAATGGAAGTGACCGGCATCACGAGGGAAGACACTCACGTCACATTTATGTTCACGACGGCCAGGAATGAGAAACCTAGTCTGGCTGAGAATCCCGTAATTTCTTTTTCTTTCTTTTTTAAAAAAATTAATTAATTAATTTAGTTAGTTTTTGGCTGCATTGGGTCTTCTTTGCTGAGCATGGGCTTTCTCTAGCTGCAGCGAGCAGGGGTCATTCTTCGTTGCGGTGCACGGGCTTCTCATTGCCGTGACTTCTCTTGTTGCGGAGCACAGGTTCTAGGTGTGCGGGCTTCAGTAGTTGCAGCGCGCGGGCCATAGAGTGTGCGGGCTTCAGTAGTTGTGGTGCACGGGCTTAGTTGCTCTGAGGCATGTGGGATCTTCCCGGACCAGGGCTCAAACCCGTGTTCCATGCATTGGCAGGCGGATTCTTAACCCCTGCGCCACCCGAATCCTGTTATTTCTGAGCAGAGATTCCAAAAAGTTGAAACGTGAGTTGGAATCTAAAAAAAATGTCCTCCTTCTAAATTAAGGTGAGACATTCTTGAAAATGGGGTTCTGACGCCACAAACACAAATAATTAGTGAAGAGGTAGAAGAATCACAACAAGCTGATGTGTCTGCGCCAACAACTTTGCAGTGAACTCACGGCTAGAAAGGACAAACTACGAGGAACGGTTTCAGAAGCAGAGACAGGTCTAAATGAATAATGTCTACAAGCCTAAGACCCAGGGAAGGGAGTCTTGCAAATAAAGCTAAAGAAAACCATCGAAGAACTTTTTAAAGGTGTTTTTGGAACAAGATAAGGTTGACTGGCAGCAGAATAAAAGAAAACAAACCTACTGAACTCCTGTCCATTGGAGTGTTTAATACCCGTGACAGGAGCAAATAAAGAAAGAAGTAAGACTTCTGGGCTGGGAAGAGGAGGCCAGCATTAACAAGCAGGACTGGATCCTCAAGGCCACGGCACCACTGTAAGAGGGCATCTGGGTGTTCCATGGGCATCTCCATTTCCCAGCCTGGAGGGATCACATGTCAGGCTCTGATTAAAACTAAAGTGCACGTGACGTAATTTGTGGTCACCATCCAGCATTCACAGGGAATTGAAGAGGTGCTGAGGCAAGGTTGGTACATAATGTTGACCCCTGGTTTCAGAATCAGAGAAGGCAGTGGACTCTTCCTTATGAAGATGTGGGTTTGAGGGCCTTCTTACGCATGACTCTAACTGGAATTACTGGCAAAATGGTCTGTCTTTGGCCAAAAGTGCTCATCCCCAGGGGGGGTCAGCTTAGGTTTCTAAAGACAAGCTATGTCAGCTCAGGGGTGCTCAGAGCAGCTCATAGCTGTTCACACTTGCTATGTTTTTGGCAGGGCTGTTAGACTAGGAATAGTCAAAACCTGTTAGACATGGATCTGAATTTCAAAAAAGGAGCTGACGTTTTTAGCAAGATGGAAAATTGTGTGTAACAGGATGGCAAAACAGCAGTTAAACGTCCACACACCCAGAGAGTTGATAAATCTATCAACTATCCTAGTTGATAAATCACTATCACACGGGAGCAGGCCCCAAGTTTCTTTCCATGACCATTCTGTTCAGGATGTTTTTTAAAAAGTTAAACTAGGATAAGGAGTAGTCCATCAAGGTTAAGCTGACAAATGGCTTAAAGTAGAGAGAAATGGTAAATCTTCTAAGCCAGTGTTTTCTAAACATCAGTCCTGTATGAACTGCCTTCATAATTCTCACCACATGGGCTTAAGGATTTTCTTTAAGTTGACTCAGTTTAAACTTAAATTTAAAAAAAAAGAAGCTATGTATTTGATGTGTTACACTTTTATGCTATAAATTAAGTTCATAAGAATTAAAATGAACAATGAAATAAAAGTGTAAAACATGCTCATCTGAGTACTACCTAATAATCTTCTGGTCTATCTCTAGCGGTGTCTGTAACATGCTTTGGAAAAATGGGACCAGGTGACATCATTGGGATACAAAATACCACTCAACTGGCTGAGACAACAGGCTCACAAAATGCAATTTGGTAGAAATAAATGTGAACTCCTGTGAGCAGGGGTACAGAAAGCATTAATGGAGCACATGCTGGGGAAGGTGCTGTGGACCAGGAGCACACGTGAAAGGGACTCTGGATTGAATTGACTCTTCCTGCAAAATGATGGAGATGCCCGAGTCCCTGACGTGCATTTGGGCTCATGGGAGGCAGTTTCTATGTTGCGGCAAGTCCTGCTCCGTGAGTCCCCAGCTCTCACTGAGAATGTGGGGCTCAGCTTTGGTGGGCACCAACGGTGGGATTCTGCCACACTGGACTGAGGTGAGGTGAACAGAATCCTGGCCACAAAAAAGATGAGCTGACAGCCTGGGAAGGTTTTCCCAGGGAAGACTGGGAAGCAGGGTAGGATGGGGCAGGAGGGCTGCCTTCTTACAAATAGGTTCAGCCTGCTGGGCTCAGCCTAGGAAGGACCCATTGGATGATCCGAGCTGCCTACAAACGGGATTGGCTGCCCTGGAAGGCAGGGAGCCCCTGACTGCTGGGAAGGTCAAGCGTAGGCTGCTCAAGCATTTGGAGCTGAGAAAGGCTTAGTCCTGGACCAGGTTCCCCAGAAACAGAGGTCGAGCTGGGGATTCAGATGCACATGGCTTATTGGGAGTGTCTTTGGGAGTGAGAGAAGCAGAGGGGAAGGATAAAGAGCCCAGCAAGCCTGTGTTCGCAGCTAAGTCTAGCCTTGGCCTGACCCCACGGGCAGCTCTGTAGCGTGAACGGAACCGCGCTTATCCCACAGGAGGCAGGGGCCTGCCTTTTACTGTCAGGCAGGTGCCTTGACCTGCCCTGTGAGGCGTGTCCTCCTAAGTGTCACTGAGAGCAGGTCTCCGGAGAAGGTGGCCCCTGAGATGCCATCAGAACCCAACACCCACCCCAGCCTGTGAGGAGACCTCGGTGCTTTAGGAAGGTGGCTTTTGGCATGGTCCTCTCCACCTGGAAATGATTGGTGGCCCCTGAGTTTTTGTAACTAATGTCCGAGTTCAGTTTTAAAAAACTGTTAGAGACCATTTTTCTTCTTCTTGGCTCCTACTGTGTCCCTGACAGCCAGAACTTGAAAAAAATCTCTCTTCTCTAACAGGCTCCTGTAATTGTTACCAAGTCCAAGTCAGGCAGGGGCAGACCCAGGTTTTAGGGGGCCCAAGGCTTATTCTATTTTGGAAGCCCCCTTAATGGGAAAGAATACAAAATTACTAATGCAAGATGACCACAGGCCCCTGGAAGGGCTGGGGGAAAGGCAAGGGCCTTGAGGACCCTTGAGTGTTACTCGATACCCCCCAAAAATCTACGTCTGCCTGCAGTAATCTTTGCCATGTCCATGGAATATTGTACTATTATTTAGTTACATTTTTAAATTAATTCACTTAAAACCAAATATATCTAAGCTCATCCTAAATAATAATCATGGTGGTATCACAATTTGATGCACTAGTTACATGTATTTTAAATAAGCTTAAAACAAATCCCTAAGCTCAAAGAAGATTTAACTTTGGTCCATCTAAAATCAACTCATGTTCAACCAAAGGGAGACATAATTCCTTTGGATAAGTGGTGATAGGAAACAGTCTTTAGACGCTTTGTTCTCTACAGGCTTCTTCCCGAAAGTAAAGACTCACCTGGAAGGAGCCTAGTTCAGGCCCCTAAAGCAGGACCCTGCTCAGGTCCAGCTTTCAAAGCATGTTTATACAACTACTAACTCAGTCAGTGCTCACCCAGCTGCTGGGAGGGAAGGGAACAAAGCAGGTTCGTTCGCTTACCATCCACTCACTTTTGCTCAGAGGTCAAACAGCTATGTAGGCGGGAAATCCAACTTAACTCAGGGTCCAGATTTCAGAGCATGAACATTTTCACTACCTTTTGCTTCCTTACCATGTTCACTATCAGTCAGCTTTGATTTTAAGATAAGAAACCCCAACAATCAGCAACATCTCCTTGCTATGGGTCTGTGACTATTTAAAACAGGGAAGGGTCCCCCCCCTCCCAGGGAGTCACTAAGTAGGAGGCTTTGAGCAGTGACTTAGTCTCCTTATGCCTTAGTTTCCTCATCAGTAAAGTGGGTATTCAATGAAATAACCTATGGAAAAGCACTTCTTAGTACAATGCCTGGAATATAGTATATCTTTAATATATGTTAGCTATTCTAATGATTATTATCAATCACTAGAATTTTTTTTTTTTTAATTTCAAAGCACAGTTTACTAAGTTCCTAGGCCAAGCTAAGAAGTATCTGGGCAAACAGCCACTTCCTTTTACAAAGTACATTGTGAAGAAAGAATACACTAAATGCACACAAAGTACTTTCAAGTTAAATTATGTCAAAATTATGTAGCCATAAGAATGTATATATTAGCATGAGCAATAGTGACCATCAATAATTAAAACTTCATTCTTCTCATCCAAATAGATGTACGTGGTATTTTAGCATCCAGGATTTATAATTGTGTGTATGTGTCTCTCTCATTAGTGTTGATCAGTGGGCACAGTATCTGCTACAATAAAGGTACTTAGAGAGGGTCATGGAAGGATGGCCCTGAGCAAGAGAGCTTCATAGATCAAATCAGAACATTAGTTTAGAATCTATTCTTGGCTTTTAAATTTCCTTATTCCCCGTGTCTCTTTGTACTAATATGGGCTCTTCCATCTATTCCACTGATCCAGCCCCTGAAAATTCTTGCCATTCTTTGGATTCATGATAAGAAACTCATCTGTAAGCTCTTTTTTTTTTTCTTTTTTTTTTT
>RJWK010054352.1:0-15061 GCA_004363435.1 Platanista minor
CATCGGCAGGTGGACTCTCAACCACTGTTCCACCAGGGAAGTCCACGTTAGATTTTTTATTTGAGATGTTTCTTGTTTCTTGAGGTAGGATTGTATGACTATAAATTCCCTCTTAAAACTGCTTTTGCTGCATCCCATATATTTTGGGTCATTGTGTTTTCATTGTCATTTGTTTCTAAGTATTTTTTGATTTCCTCTTTGATTTCTTCAGTGATATCTTTGTTATTTAGTAGCATATTGTTTAGCCTACACGTGTTTTTAGTTTTTACAGATTTTTTCAAGTAACTGATACCAAGGCTTGATTTGTGACCCAAGATATGATTTATCTTGGAGAATGTTCTATGAGCACTTGGTAAGAAAATGTAATCTGCTGTTTTTGAATGTAATGTCCTATAAGTATCAATTAAGTCCATCTTCTTTAATATGTCATTTAAAACTTGGGTTTCCTTGTTTATTTCCATTTTGGATGATCTATTCATTGGTGATAGTGGGGTGTTAAAGTCCCCTACTATGATTGTGTTGCTGTCGATTTCCCCTTTTATAGTTGTCAGGATTTGCCTATGTATTGCGGTGTTCCTATGTTGGGTGCATATATATTTATGTTTGTTATTTCTCATATGAGAATTGCTACTCCAGAGTTCTTTTGATTTCCATTTGCATGGAATATCTTTTTCCATCCAGCCACTTTCAGTCTGTATGTGTCTCTAGGTCTGAAGTGGATCTCTTGTAGACAGCATATATATGGGTCTTGTTTTTGTATCCATTCAACCAGTCGATGTCTTTTGGTTGGAGCATTTAATCCATTTACATTTAAGGTAGTTATTGATATGCATTTTCCTCTTACCATTTTCTTAATTGTTTTGGGTTTGTTATTGTAGGTCTTTTCCTTCTCTTGTGCTTCCTGACTAGAGAAGTTCCTTTAGCATTTGTTGTAAAGCTGGTTTGGTGGTACTGAATTCTCTTAGCTTTTGCTTGTCTGTAAAGGTTTAAAATTCTCTGTCGAATCTTAATGAGATCCTTGCTGGGTAGAGTAATCTTGGTTGTAGGTTTTCACCTTTCATCACTTTAAATATGTCCTGCCAGTCCCTTCTGGCTTGCAGAGATTCTGCTGAAAGATCAGCTGTTAACCTTAAGGTGATTTCCTTGTACGTTATTTGTTGTTTTTCCCTTGCTGTTTTTCATATTTTTTCCGTGTATTTAATTTTTGATAGTTTGATTAATATGTGTCTTGGCATGTTTTTCCTTGGATTTATCCTGTATGGGACTCTCTGTTCTTCCTGGAGTAGATTAACTATTTCCTTTCCCATATTAAGGAAATTTTCAACTATAATCTCTTCAAATATATTCTCAGTCACTTTCTTTTTCTCTTCTTCTTCTGGAACCCTAATAATTTGAATGTTGGTGTGTTTAATGTTGTCCTTGAGGTCTCTGAGACTGTCCTCAATTCTTTTCTTTCTTTTTTTTTTTTTTTGCGGTACGTGGGCCTCTCACTGCTGTGGCCTCTCCCATTGCAGAGCACAGGCTCCGGACATGTAGGCTCAGTGGCCATGGCTCACAGGCCCAGCCACTCCACGTCATGTGGGATCTTCCTGGACCGAGGCACAAACCTGTGTCCCCTGCATCAGCAGGCAGATTCTCAACCACTGTGCCACCAGGGAAGCCCCTGTCCTCAATTCTTTTCATTCTTTTTTCTTTATTCTCTTCTGTGGTAGTTATTTCTTCTATTTTATCTTCCAGGTCACTTATCTGTTCTTCTGCCTCAGTTATTCTGCTATTAGTTTTTTCTAGATAATTTTAAATTTCATTTATTGTGTTGTTCATCATTTTTTGTTTGCTCTCTAGGTCCTTGTTAAACGTTTCTTATATTTTCTGCATTCTATTTCCAAGATTTTGGATCATCTTTACTATCATTACTCTGAATTATTTTTCAGGTAGACTGCCTGTTTCTTCTTCATTTGCTTGGTCTGGTGGGGTTTTACCTTGCTCCTTCATCTGCTGTGTGTTTCTCTGCCTTCTCATTTTGCTTAACTTACAGTGTTTGGGGTCCCTTTTTCACAGTCTGCACGTTCGTAGTTCCCATTGTTTTCTCTGTCTGCCCTCAGTGGCTAAGGTTTGTTCAGTGGGTTGTGTAGGCTTCCTGGTGGAGGGGACTGGTGCCTGTGTTCTGGTGAATGAAGCTGGATCCTGTCTTTCTGGAGGGCAGGACCATGTATGGTGGTGTGTTTTGGGGTGTCTGTGATATTATTATGATTTTAGGCAGCCTCTTTGCTGATTCTTGGGGTTGTGTTCCTCTCTTGCCAGTTGTTTGGCCTAGAGTGTCCATCACTGTAGCTTGCTGGTAGTTGAACGGCGCCAGGTCTTAGTGTTGAGATGGAGATCTCTGGGAGAGCTTTCGTCATTTGATATTATGTCAAGCCAGGAGGTCTCTGGTGGACCAATGTCCTCAACTCGGCTCTCCCACCTCAGAAGCACAGCCCTGACACACAGCCAGTACCCCAAGACCCTGTCAGCCACATGACTCAGATGAAAAGGGATAAAAAAAGAAAGAAAGAAAGAAAAATAAAGTAAAAGAAATGTTAGTAAAATAAAAAAAAAATTAAAAAATAATTAAAAAAAGAAAGAAAGAAAGAAGAAAGCAACCAAACCAAAAAAACAATCCACCAATGATAATAAGTGCTAAAAACTATACTAAAAAAAAAAGGACAGACAGAACTCTAGGACAAACGTTAAAAGCAAAGCTATACAGACAAAATCACACAAAGAAGTATACACATACACACTTATGAAAGAGAAAAAGAAAAAGAATATATATATATATATATATACATACATATAAAAAAATGGAAAAGAGCAACCAAATCAATAAACAGATCTACCAATGATAATAGACTGTAAATACTAAACTAAGATAAACATAATACCAGAAACAAATTAGATGGAAAAAGTAAACCCAAAGTCTACATTTGCTCCCAAAGTCCACTGCTTCAATTTTTAGATGACTCACTGCATATTAATGGATTCCAAAGATGCAGGGTACATCAAGTTGATTGTGGAGATTTAACCCACTGCTCCTGAGGCTGCTGGGAGAAATTTCCCTTTCTGTTCTTTGTTCACACAGCTCCTGGGGTTCAGCTTTGGATTTGGCCCTGACTCTGTGTGTAGGTTGCCTGAGGGTGCTGTTCTTCGCTCAGACAGGATGGGGTTAAAGTAGCAGTTGATTGGGGGCTCTGGCTCACTCAGGGTTGTGGAGGGAGGGTTATGGAATGCAGGGCGAGCCTGCAGTGGCTGAGGCCAGGGTGATGTTGCAATAGCCTGATGTGCACCGTGTGCTCTCCTGGGGAAGTTGTCCCTGGATCACGGGACCCTGGCAGTGGCAGGCTGCACAGGCTCCCCAGAGGGGAGGTGTGGATAATGACCTGTGCTTGCACACAGGATTCTTGGTGGATGAAGCAGCAGCCTTAGCATTTCATGCCCAACTCTGGTGTCTGTGTTGATAGCCATGGCTCGTGCCCATCTCTGGAGCTCGTTTAGGTGGTGCTGTGAATCCCCTTTTTGCGCACCCTGAAACAATGGTCTCTTGTCTCTTAGGCAGTTCCAGAATTTTTCCCGGATTCCCTCATGGCTAACTGTGGTGCACTAGCCCCCTTCAGGCTGTGTTCACACAGCCAACCCCAGTCCTCTCCCTAGGATCTGAACTCCGAAGCCAGAGCCTCAGCTCCCAGCCCCCAGTTCCCACCTGCCCCAGTGGGTGGACAGACAAGCCTCTCAGGCTGATGAGTGTTGGTTGGCACCAGTCCTCTGTGTGGGAATCTCTCTGCTTTGCCCTGTGCACCCCTATTGCTGTGCTCTTCTCTGTGACTCTGAAGCTTTCCCCCTGCCACCTCCAGTCTCCGCCAGTGAAGGGGCTTCCTAGTGTGTGGAAACTTTTCCTCCTTCACAGCCCCCTCCTAGAAGGGCAGGTCCCATCCCTATTCTTTTGTCTCTGTTTTTTTCATTTTTCTTTTGCCCTACCCAGGTACGTGGGGATTTTCTTGCCTTTTAGGAAGTCTGAGGTCTTCTTCCAGTGTTCAGTAGGTGTTCTGTATGAGTTGTTCCACATGTAGATGTATTTCTGATGTATTTGTGGGGAGGACGGTGATCTCCATGTCTTACTCCTCTGCCACCTTGAAGGTTTCTGGGACAATTCTTATTTAAACTTCCATCCCCAGTGCTTAGCACAGTGTCAATTACTAAGTATTATGGGCTAAATTGTGTCTCCTGAGGATGTTTATGTGAAGTCCTAACCCCAGTATCTCAGAATGTGACTGTATTTGGAAATGGGGCCTTTAACGAGGCAAATAAGGTAAAGTGTCATCAAAAGGGTGGGTTCTAATCCAATATGACCAATGTTCTGATAAGAAGAGGAAACTTGGGCACAGAAAATGTGCACACAGAGGGAAGACCATGTGGACACAGTGGAAGAAGACAGCATCTCCAAGCCAAGGAGAGAGGCCTCTAAAGAAAGCAGTCCTGCCAACATCTTACTCTTGGACTTCTAGTCTCCAGAACTGTGAGAAAATAAATTTTTGTCATTAAACCAACCAGTATGTGGTATTTTGTTATGGTAGCCTGTGATGGGACTCTTTTTCATGTCACACTTTTAGCTATACTATGCAGTTAGTATCCCGTGTAAATTAATTAAGCTGTATTTAGCTGCAAATCAAAAGACAAATAAATTCAATAACCAAATGTTGGGAGGTACGTGTTTCCAGTTTTTATTAATTCACTGGTTCAACATGTGATCAAGCATCCACTTTTTTTTCTGGTTTTACCTTGTGCCATCCCCCAGTTAGTTGGGTCTTAGGCTACCCCATCTCAAGGTCTTAAGATATCCTTCAGGCAATACATCCTGATGAAACAAGGTTGAATAGAAGAAGAGGTAATGTTACTTTCTTGTGTTTCAGTTGAAAAGTAAAAAATATCTCCTTCTCTCGAGAGTCCTTTTATGTCTGTCTCATTATCCCAAACTGGTTTACATACCTATCCCTAGGCCTGCCATTGGCAAGATAATGGGATAAATACAGTTGGTTTGGACCAACCAGGAATTACCTGTGCTTTGGGGGTAAGAATACATTTCCTGGGGGGTGGAAATCTGAATAAAATTGCTGTTCTGTTTGAAAGGAAGGAGGGGAGGACAGGAGTTGAGTGGGCAATCAAAATATCTGCTGTACCATGGAATAGACATGAGTAAACTCATGTAGAAGATTCAGTTATCAGTTTCCAGCTTCTGAATTCCCACTTGTCTTCTTTACTACTACAATACAGTTATTGTATTGATGAAAAATGTCTTGGATATAAGTCCATTTTTTGTATACAGTCTGTTTCTGTTTTAGAGGAAAATGTGGCTCTCTTAATTCCTACTGTTAAATCCTCTACCCCACCCTTAATTATAACAGCTTTTACCTGTTGTTCAGTTTGGATATTTCATCCTCTCACTTCTTGTCTCTATTTCACATTCAAGCCTCTCTTGGTAACAGTCCTTCTTGTAATCAAATTCAAATATTGCTGTGCAATTCTTCCCCTAAATATATCTTTCTACTGATATTCTTCCACCAAACCATTTCCTTTGTGTCCATTGGAATCCACGCTTCTTGACACTTCAGTGCTTTGCATAACACTCTGTTTAGGTCCTTAAGTTGTGCTTACCTTTGATTTCCCCAAGAAGTCTTCTTGATAGAGCATTCTCCTGTGCATCATGAATCAGGAAGTGGAAGGGGCTATTTTCTTCATTGCCTGGTGCTGTTTCTAAGACATTACACTTGACTCTTGTTCTAAATTACTCCTTTTTAGGACTTGAGTATTCCAACTAGGTAAACTTCTACTTTCCCTTCTAATAAATGGGACAATGAAATATTTACCAAGAACATTAAGCATCCATATCATATTTTTCCTTTCCATTCCTTATTCTTACCTTAAATGATTATTCTGGCCTCACAGTTTCTTTCTTCCATCCTCTCTCCCTCCCATCTATCTCTCTTTCCCTCCCTCTCACTCATTTTCCCCTTCATTCTCCCTTTTCCTTCCTCTTTCTTTCCTTCTTTTCTTTATCTTTTTTCTTTCTTTTCAGCTTTATTAAGGTTTAATTAAAGGGCATTAAACAGCACATATATTTAAAAGGTACAGTCTGATAAGTGTATGAGTTATCTATTACTTCATGACAAATTACCCCAAAACGTAGTGGCTTAAAACAACACACATTCCTTATCTCACCTTTTTTTTTTTTTTTTTTTTTTTTGTGAATCAGGAATCTGGCAATGGCTGAGCTGAGTACTCTGGCTGAAATCAAAGTGTTGGCCAGAGTTACAGTCATCTGAATGTGCACCAGAAGGTGGATCTGCTTTGAAACTTATTCCCATGACTGTTGGCATGTTTCAGAGATCCACATCCAAGTTCATTCATGCAGGTTGTTGCCTGGAGTTATCAGTCCCTTGCCATGTGAACGTCTCCAGAGCAGCTTTCTCTCCTCAGAGCAAGATTTGAGAGAGAGAGAGAGATGTCTCAGGCTGAAGACATTGTTGTTTTTTGTAACTTAATCTTGGAGTGACAACCTATCACTTCTACCACATCTTAATCACTAAAAGTGAGTCACTATACACCTAAAACTAATATGTTATATGTCAACTATGCCTAGATTACAAAACAAAAGTGAGTTACTAAATGCAGCTCACACTTAAGCAAAGGGGATTCCACAAGGGCATGAATCTCAGGAAGTGGGGATTGTTGGAGCCATCTTAGGGACTGTCTACCACAATGAACTATGACATGTATATAGCATGAAACCATTGCTACAACTAAGATAATGCCATTTCCATCATACTTCTCCCTACAAATTGTTCTCATCTCCCTTTGTAATTCATGCCTCCTCTACCTCCTTTCCCTGGCAAGTACACCTCTATTTTTTCTGTCACTATAGATTAGTTAGAATTTTCTGGAATATTGTTAAATGGAATCATACAGTGTGTATTCTTTTTTTTTTTTTGGCTTTTCATTAAGCATAATGATTTTGAGAGTCATTCATGTTGCTTGCATCAATAGTTTGTCCTTATTATTAGGAAGCACTATTTCATTGAACAGATATACCATTATTTGTCTATCTGTTTACCTGCTGATTGACATTTTGAGTTGTTTCCAGTTTGGAACTGTTATGAATAAACCTTTTGTGTACAAGTCTTTGTGTAGAGGTGATGGTTAATTTTATGTGTGCCCTCAGCTAGGCTATGGTGCTCAGCTGTTTGGTCAAACACCAGTTTAGAAGTTGCTATGAAAGTATTTTTTAGATGTGATTAATATTTAAATCCACATTTAAGTAAAGTAGATTACATTCCCCAATGTGATGGGCCTCATCCATTCAGTTGAAGGCCTCAGGAGCAAGATTGAGGTCTCTAGAAGAAGGAATTCTCCTCAAGATTGCAACATAGAAACCCTGCCTGATTTTATAGCCCTTTGCTCTATGGAATTCAGACCCAGGACTGCAACATCAACTCTTGCCTGAATTTCTAGCCTGACATTCTGCCTACAGATCTCCAACTTGTTAGTTCCTACAACTGTATATGACAATTCCTTAAAATCTTTCTTTCTCTTTCTCTCTCTGTCTTTCGATACTGAGAGTGGTTCTAGAGATGTAGAATCTTAAGGATGAGTGTCCTGGATTGGTTCTCAGACTTCTGGAATTGATTCTATAATCTTATTAGATGTAAAGGCACCAATAACTGTATTGTAGTAGTAAAGAGAGCACTGATAATCTATGTCATGATCTAGCAATAGGGATAAACAAAAATCACCATTAGATACTGCTAATCAAATAATTATAATACATAAGGTTCTGGGTGACCATGTATTTGATACTTATCTTAATCAGCTAGGGTTGCTATAACAAAATACAATAGACTGGGTGGTTTAAAGAACAGGAATTTATTTCTCACAATTCTGAAGATTGGAAGTCCAAGTTCAAACTGCCAGCAGTGTTGGTGTCTGGTGAGAGCTCTTTCTTTGGGTTGCAGATGGTTGCCTTCTTGCTGTGTCCTCACACGGCCTTTCCTCAGTGAGTGTAGGTGTAGAGGAAGAGAAAGAACAAGCTCTCTTGTGTTCTTTTCATAAGAACACTAATCCCATCAGACCAGGGCCCTCCCTGGTGACCTCACCTAACCCTAATTATTTTCCAAAGTCCCTATCTCCAAACACAATTACATTAGGGTTAGGGCTTCAGCACAAACATTGAGAGGGACACAAACATTCAGTCCATAACAATACATTAGAACACTTTTGTCAAACCAATGAGTATAATGAGATTGGATGGTTACTCCTAATTATGTTGGACAAAGTCTTAAGGTCTTAAAAATGTATTAGGAATCTTTCCTTTTTTATTATCTTTCTTTTCCCTTTTTGGCGTCTTTATTCCGCTTGGTTGACTTCATTATCAGGACGGTTCTTCTCTTGTGCTCAGAGAGAACTCCTATAGCCAAGGCTTGCTTGGTTTTGACATGTGGCATTTCAAAAGGAGAAAGTGGCTCTGTCTTGATACTTAATGGTTCTGTAGAGGATTTTGATTGGCTTAGACTGGTTCACATGCCCACCCCAAAATTAGTCACTGAAGGATGTGTTATTCTGATTGGCTGGACCAGGGTTGTATGCTTATCCTGCAGCTGGAGATCTTGGTCAGTCTTCTCAAACCATGTGGACTTGGTGGACTGAGATGATTCTGCAAAACATTATAAGAGTTCATTTAATGGAAAAAGAAAATGGATGCACAGCACCTTCTATAACTCCCAGGCACTCTTTGCTTCCCCCTCTGTTCTTGCTACAATTAGTTCATGCCTTAATTAAAATCATTATTGCATCATAATGTTCTGTTAGTCCTATCTGATTCTCCCTGTGATTATAAATTCTGTGGGGGCAGAAACTGTATATTTTCATCTTCATATCTCCATTGCTTAGCATACAGTTCATAATAGTACTTAACAAATATTCATTACTGGATTTTATCTATTTAATTTTATCTAGTTAATTGCTCTCTTGCTGGAGGTTTCATCATCCCTGAACACTAGGTTTTGTCTCCTCAAGTAAATCCTTCTCAGGTGCCTGTTTGAAAGACAGAGTCCTTTAAAAATTCATTATTTACCTCTTACCAAAGAGTCTCTAGTTTTAAATTTCCCTTTCAAGTTTCTTGAAATAGAAGTTAAGACTCTCTGCCTTTTATTATCTGCCACCCACTGATTAAACCGTTATTTTTCTCTTCATGGTCACCAGTTACCCTGTTGTAAAATTCAGCAGTCATTTACCAGTCTTAGTTTTTCTTAACCATGCCATAGCACTTGGCATTGATTTTCCTTTGGTTTTCATTGTTCTGTGTATGTTCCTGATTTACCTCCCAAATCTTTGCTTATTAGCAAAACATTTTTTTGTCTTTATACAGTATAATGTGCTAGGTACCATGGATATGAAGAGTAATGATATTGCCATCAGCAGCTTTTAAACTAGTTGTTCACTTTTCATTTCCAATAAAATTTATACCTAGATGGTTAGAATATTCTATCTGAATTTTGTATCTGCAGGTGTCCTTGCCAGTCAATTCAAAACACTGTTGAAAACTTATGATACTAAATTTGCTTCTTTGCTCAGGAGCCTTTCCTGGCTCTTTCTTGCCTTCTATTAACGATTCAGCTCCCTTGGAGAAGGCATGGCCTCTTTGTGAGGCCCCACCCACTTTGACAGCATAATCTCTTCTGCTTTCCTCACAGTATCCAGATTTCTAGGCGACCTTGAATGGCTCATACTTATACAATTGCTTTCTAAACCTTGCACTTATGATTTTTACATTCATTCTACATGTAATATGCAGGAATTAGTTTACTTCACATCTCTGCTTTTTGAGGCACTTCCAACCAATTTCAACTTGGTTCTTCCATGATGCCTTACTGGACTTCCCATTTAGAAGTGATTACTCCTACCTCTAAATATCAGTAGGATTTAGGTTATGCTAATCTTTAGTTTTTGGAACTTAGAGGAGCTGCATTTAGAATTTAACCTAGATCCCAGGTGGGTAGGGAAAATTGTTTAGTATCCGCCAGATCATAGGTTTTAACTCAATAAATTTGAGATAAGTGAATGAATAAATAGCTGCTGTTAAACCAGGCCTACCAGAATATAAAATATTTGCTCAAGAATGCTTCCACTGGCTACATAGAACCCAGTATGGAACTTTTCCAAAGGGTTCTGAGCGTCATGCCAGAAATAATACACAGTTCGTCAGCTACCCCTGAACAATTTGTGACTGTCTCAGGCAGACTAGATGAGGGAGATCTGGGACAGAGTAAAATAGGAATAAGCAGATCAACTCCACCTTTCTGAGTGCTTGAGAATTCATTACCTTCTACAGAAGGGAGGCTATCAGGTGAAAAAAAATACTGCCAGGCAACCATCTATTCTGGGGTGCTGGTTATGTCACCATCTGTCTTTTATCTCTAATAATTAGGAAAGGGTGTAAACAGAATTAATTGAAGTAGCATGGTTACCTGCTGGCATCATTTTCATCAACAGAGTCCACTTAAGGACTTCTACTTCAGATGCTACATTGATTAGAAATTTTATATGATACTTTAATTAAAAGTGATAATTTGACAACAATCAAATTGACTAAGAATTTTATATAAATATAATAATAAATTAGAGGCAGATTATAGAAGTGTCAGTTTAGTTTTAAATCATGGATCCCTTCTCATCAGGGAATTTATAGTAGGTGTCTATCCTCCTATTATTAGTGGAATAAACCCCATGGCTGTGCCAATATTTCAAAGTTGCTTTTGTGACCTGTGCATCTTTATCTATTGCTGTTTCTGTGTCAAAGCGTGTTTTCAGACTCCTTCTGAGGTTCATTCAATTTCTATTCAACATCAGTTCCTTTAACAAGACTTCACTGTCTTTGTTCTGACTCCTCACACATTCATGACACCTTTGTCCTATACTCTTTATTTGTGGTTGATGACTTTTCTTTAGAACTCTCCCTTTTATTACAGTCATGCTCTGTGTCTTGCACTACGACAAAATCTCTGCACATTTCCTTTCCCCACAGACTCTCTTCTCTAAGCTTTGCACTACACACTGTTGTCTTTTTCTTTTCTCATCCACTTCTCAGTTCTAAGCCTGCAAATAACTCTTTCTGGTGCTACTGTTATTTCTCTATTACTAACTACACTTAACTTATTCTGACAACATTCATATTGAAGCTTACACTCCACATAGCTCCATTATCCTTTAGTTTATTCCTGACTCTGCTGCTGAAAGGATTTACTTCTTTTCCCTAAGGAAACCCTATTTTTTGGAAGCAAGACTGGTATTTGACAGAAGACCCAAGTATCTCGTGCTCCCGGGAGACAAGTAAAGAAGTAAATAAGCAACAAGCATATATAAACTTTTTTTTCTAGGTGGTGTTTTAAGTTTCTTCTTTTCCTTTATTTACAGCACTCCAAGCTTTCAGCAAAACCATTATCAGCGTATACAGCAAAGAGTTGTGGACCTCCTGCCTCTGGGGGTTGTTTGCAAGCTTCCTTTTAAGCTCTTCTCTTTAAGCTCTCTTTAAGGCTTATAATAACATTCTTCAAATAGCATAATACTCAAGTAAAAATGTGACATAAAGTTGTAAGATCTTAAGTTTACACTCAGTTTTGTTGTGTACAATAAAGGTAATGCTTGTTCCTTGATTATGTTTTTAAATGCACACAACTTCTTTTGTCTTTACAAACAATTAACCTGTGTAGTTTTATATTTAAACCTATCAACTTAGAGTTATTGTGAATCAGGTAAAGGCTTTAAACATTTATGTAGAAAAAAATTGTCCCCTTTTATCAGGAAGGTAAAATATTCAGACAGATTCCTCCTGCTCATACACCATATGAAACTGTTCTCTGGTATAGTGAATAAATGAGTAAATACTAATATGCATGGAGTAAAGCTGCCAATGCATTTCATTCTGATCTTTGGGGTAATTTAGAACCTGCTATTTTTTTTCTTTTAAGAAAAACTGTCCATCAAGTTCAAATATAGAATGGTTAATGTGGATAAAAGACCATCAGGCATGTATACGAAACTACAAGACGTCTTTTCAGTAGCTATCTCAATTTGAGATTTGAATTCAAACTCATCAAAGGAAAAAAATCTATTAACACATTTTCTAAAGAAAAAAAATCAGTATTTTACTTTTTTGACAGTTGAATAAAAGGATTTAGACATATATCAAATGGGAAAAAAGGGTTTTAATCGCTCTGTGGAATAGGAAGAGAGACATACTATACTGGAAAGACTGCACAGACCATCAGGAGAGAAACCAGAGAATACGTGGCCTCAATCCCATCATTTCAGAACACAGTAGCAGCTTGTTTGTTAATTTCTTTCCTCTCAGCCTGGGTGACCTCTCACAAGCTTAATAGTAACAGGGAGTCTAAAACTGCTTCTGAGCAGGTGCTTTCTGCAGACAGGTGCTATTTATCAGAGAAGATTTAGACAGGATAACATTGAGGAGTGAAGTGTTACTTTAACCAGATTGCAAAACTGAAAAAGAATAATGAACCTCACATTAGTTAAGTAAACAAAGTGACAGTAAGCGCAATAAGCAGACAGGCATAATGCTTACAGAAGAGTCACCTCTTTTTGTGTACAGTGTGCCACATTGCACTTGCTGTTCAAATATATGTTTTAATAAATGTCCTTTAATGTATACATGAAATAGAGTAGGCATTCAACTATTTGTTGAATGAAAATAACAATATATTATATATAAAGAAAAATCTGATCTCATATCATCAGAAACAGATTTTGTCAACCACTACTTTTGACCTTTTGGACCAGATAGATCTTGTTGGAAAGGGCTATCCTGTGTACTGTAGGGTGTTTAGCAGCATCCTTGGCCTCCAGACCTACCAGGTGCCAGCAGCTACTCTCCCTGTTGTGACAATCAAAAATGTTTCCAGATGTCAGCAAATGTCCCCTGGATGTCATATCTCCTCTGATTGAAAACTACTGATGAGAAAGGAAGTTACAATTAGCACGATTCAATTTTACCTACATAGCTTTCTATTCTTTCTATTTTCAAGGCTAGTTTGTGATTGAGTAGGAAGGATAGGTTTACTTTCCTTTTAATTGTTAGTAAATTAACTTATATGTATTAGTTTAGTAGAGCTGCTGTAAAAAAGTACCATAAATTGGATAGCTAAAACAGCAGAAATGTATTGTCTTACAGTCCTTGAAGCTAGCTAGAAGACTGAAATCAAGGTGTTGGCAGAGTTGGTTCCTTCTGAGGGCTGTGGGAGAAAATCTGCTCCAGGCCTCTCCCCAAGTTTCTGGTGGCCCCAAGCATCCCTTGGCTTGAAGATAGCACTCTCTCAGTGTCTTCAGATGGTCTTTTCTGTGTCCATCTCAGTCAAATCAGTGGCCATATTCCCCATTTTTATAAGGATGCAAGTCATATGGGATTAAGGCCCACACTAATGACCTTGTTTTAAATTGATTACTCTGTAAAGACCTTATCTCCAAATAAGGGCACATTCTGAGGTACTGAGAGTTAGAATGCCAACATATATTTTTTAAGGGGGGACACAACTGGACTCATAACAGTATGATTCCGACTATTGTGCATTTAGTACCAGAAATGAGGCTCTGGCATTTAACCATTAACTGCTTTAACTTCTTTCTACTCTTTGGTTCACATCTCTGCTTCCTGGAGGACAAAAATGATGTGGTGTATTTTTTTTTTAACATCTTTATTGGAGTATAATTGCTTTAAAATGGTGTTAGTTTCTGCTTTATAACAAAATGAATCAGTTATACATATACATATGTTCCCATATCTCTTCCCTCTTGCATCTCCCACCCTCCCACCCTCCCTATCCTACCCCTCTAGGTTGTCACAAACCACCAAGCTGATCTCCCTGTGCTATGAAGCTGCTTCCCACCAGCTATCAGTTTTACATTTGGTAGTGTATATATGTCTATGCCACTCTCTCACTTTGTCACAGCTTACCATTTCCCCTCCCCATATCCTCAAGTCCATTCTCTAGTAGGTCTGTGTCTTTATTCCTGTCTTAAACTTAGGTTCCTCATGACTTTTTTCTTTCTTTCTTAGATTCCATATATATGTGTTAGCATATGGTATTTGTTTTTCTCTTTCTGACTTACTTCACTCTGTAGACAGACTCTAGGTCCATCCACTTCACTACAAATATCTCAATTTCGTTTCTTTTTATGGCTGAGTAATGTTCCGTTGTATATATGTCCCACATCTTCTTTATCCATTCATCTGCTGATAGACATTTAGGTTGCTTCCATGTCCTGACAATTGTAAATAGTGCTGCAATGAACATTGTGGTACATGTATCTTTTTGAATTATGGTTTTCTCAGGGTATATGCCCAGTAATGGGATTGCTGGGTCATGTGGTAGTTCTATTTTTGTTTTTTTGAGGAACCTCCACACTGTTCTCCATAGTGGCTGTATCAATTTATATTTCCACAAACAGTGCAAGAGGGTTCCCTTTTCTCCACACATTGTTTCTAGATTTTTTGATGATGGCCATTCTGACCGGTGTGAGATGATATCTCATTGTAGTTTTGATTTGCATTTCTCTAATGATTAATGATGTTGAGCATTCTTTCATGTGTTTGTTGGCAATCTGTATATCTTCTTAGGAGAAATATCTATTTAGGTTTTCTGCCCATTTTTAGATTGGGTTGCTGTTTTTTTTGTTATTGAGCTGCATGAGCTGCTTGTAAATCTTGGAGATTAATCCTTTGTCAGTTGCTTCATTTGCACATATTTTCTCCCATTTTGAGGGTTGTCTTTTGATCTTGTTTATGGTTTCCTTTGCTGTACAAAAGCTTTGAAGTTTCATTAGGTCCCATTTGTTTATTTTTGTTTTTATTTCCATTTCTCTAGGAGGTAGGTCAAAAAGGATCTTGCTGTGATTTATGTCATAGAGTGTTCTGCCTATGTTTTCCTCTAAGAGTTTGATAGTTTCTGTCCTTACATTTAGGTCT
>RJWK010054353.1:0-15060 GCA_004363435.1 Platanista minor
TATAGCACAGGGAACTCTACTCAATGCTCTGTGGTGACCTAAATGGGAAGGAAATCCAAAAAAGAGGCGTTATATGTATACGTATGGCTGATTCATTTTGCTGTACAGTAGAAACTGACACAGCAGCGTAAAGTAACTAATACTCCAATTTAAAAAAATAGAGAGAAGATAAATATTTCTGGAGCTCAGACCTAAGGGTCCTTTTTCAAGACAGAGGATTTACTTTAGCAGGGACCTTAGAGGTTGAGACAAAGTCACTATGGAATGCTGTTAGAAGCCTGGAGAAAGTGATGGCCAAGCCTGAGTGAACTGGAGAAGCCTGAGTTGCCCTGGCAGGAGGCAGAGGAAAGATCAAGAAGTTGGAGGGGCGTCCTAGAAGGGAAATGTTATGGAAGACCCACCAGAGCATTGTGTTCCATGGGAGGCCTGAAGGACACAACATTCACCTAAACCATTAAGAATGGCTGAGTAATATTTCATTGTATATATATATATATATATATATATATATATATATATATATATACCACATCTTCTCTATCCATTCATCTGCTGATGGACACGGTCATACTTGTTTCTTGATGGAACTTTACTAATACATGCTCCTCAGCTAGTAACTAGCTAATTAAGTGCCATCCATGCACTGTAATGTGGTTGGAATAGTGAGTTTGTGTACACCTTCTTACCTAACCTTCATAATCATTTATTGAGGTAAGTGGGCTGGGTAATATTATTCCAATATTACATGTGAGGAAACTAAGGATTATTTTAGGAACTTGCCTGGGGCACACAGCCAAGAACTGGCAGAGCTGAGCTGAAGTTCAAACTTAGGTTCACATTTATTCCAAAGTCAAATTTACGACTAGGCCACGGGACAGTTGGGCTGAGGGCAGAGTTATCATCTCATGAGAGTCGAAGTATCTGAGGAAGAAGGATCTCATGTCTTACAGGAGTGGGCTGAGACAGTCCAAATCAGATCAAGGTTTATCTCAAGCAATAATTTGAGGGCAGAATCAATATTGTATCAAATGTGTGATGCCTTGAGACATCAAAGTTCTATTCTAGACAGTATCCCCTCAGTAATTTTAGTCTGAAAAGGTTTTAAAGTGGGCATTCAGGGACTTCCCTGGTGGTCCAGTGGTTAAGACTCCGCGCTTCTGATGCAGGGGGCCAGGGTTCGATCCCTGGTCAGGGAACTAGATCCCACATGCCACAGCCAAAAAGATCCCGCATCCTGCAACTAAGACTCATCCTGCAACTAAGACCCAGGACAGCCAAATAAATAAATAAAGTGCACATTCATAAGCATAAATATGATTCATTTGCTTTCATCTTTTTTCTTTCGTTGAATTATACTTTTAGAAAATATCTATTGATCTACTACATGTCATGCATGGTTCCTTCTAAGTAAAAAATTATTTACTTTCCTTTTCCTTCCTGTTACATTTTTACTTTTTTGCGGTACGCGGGCCTTTCACTGTTGTGGCCTCTCCCGTTGCGGAGCACAGGCTCCGGACGTGCAGGCTCAGCGGCCATGGCTCACGGGCCCAGCCGCTCCGTGGCATGTGGGATCTTCCCGGACCCGGGCACGAACCCGTGTCCCCCGCATCAGCAGGCGGACTCTCAACCACTGCGCCACCAGGGAAGACCCTTCCTGTTACATTTAATCAGACTCTTTTTCTTCCTTTCAGTCTATCCTTATGAGTAAGTATTTTCAGGGGTCTGCTGTATTCATGGTACTAAGCAGTGGAAAAGGATCTCATTCTTGTAAGTGTAATCGTTTCCCCATCATAGATGGAGCCTAACTCAGTGCATCAGAGATCATATAGGAGATCTGTCCAGTTACCATCTAAGTTTAGTTTCAAGGTAAAAGATTTAACATTTAATTTTACTTTTCCTTTTTTGGAGGGTGGGATGAGGGAGAGGGATTATTAAATGAAGTGCATACATTTATTGAATACTATATTTTCAACATAAATGACAGTCTTGATTGTAAAAAAAAATAGCACTTTAGACACTTCAGAGCATCCACTGAAATTTTAGATGGTTTAAATATTGGATATTTAAAATATTTAGCTATATAAAACCTAGAGTAATATAGAATGCCATTAATATAGAACACATGCCATTTCCCTTCACTTTCTATCCCTTAAATCTCTTTGTTTTCTTAGCATGTATCACTAATGACATTATTTTAATTATTTATTCATTTACTTGTTTTTCAACTATCCTTCCCAACTAGGAACCTTTTCTGTATTATTTCACTGCCGTATTTGCAGGACAGAATAGTGCCTGGTACATAGTGGTACTCACCAAATATTTGTTGTATTCATTTATTTAACCTAAAAAGAGGATAATTTCCTAAAGAATCACAGATGATATCACAATGCGAACAGACAGACAACAAACCCAAAACCCACAGCAATTCAACATGCTTGACTACAAGAAAATGGAAAACTTTTACCAGCATAGTTTTTTAAAGAGCAAATAGTATGCTGAAAAAATACATATCAAAAGCATGACAGAAAAACTATTGCTATTTTAATTGAAGATCCTATTATTACAAATTGATAGAAGATACTATGACCCCAGTAGACAGTGGACAAAGAACAAAAACAGACTGTATTTCCCCTACCCATACCGACACACACATTGGTAAATTAAAAGAAACACGAAAAACAGAAACTAGTGAGAAAGCATAGGGAAAATTATTAATCTCTTTAACAATCATGGAAATTCAAAATAAAAGCAACAAGGTATATTTTAAAAAATTAAAGTTATAAACCATTTAAAATGTTAAAATGTTCATTGTTACAAAACCTAACATTGTGTACATTTTTTAGGGCAGTGTAAATTCCTGGAAATTTCTTGGAAAGTGACTTGCCAGTATGAATCTGTGAATCAAGAATCTAAAAGTATGCAGTCCATTTGACTCAAAAATTACATTTCTGTGAATCCCTCCTAAGATATTATCTACATATTATATATTTAATTATTATTTAGGTTATTTGCATGGAGAAAGTCATTAGTTATGAAACTTCTGTAGTAAGCATTTATAAGTAAAATGCTTATAAATTAAGTTTAAGGAAACATTTACAAAATTACATGTATACCATGATTATGCTTGTATTAAAAATATCCCTAGTGAAAAAATAACTGCAAGAAAATTAGAGGTGATTTTGCCTCTCTTTTCTAGTTTGCAGAATTTTATGATTTGTATAATAGCTTTGTTCAGTATAACCTTTTTAAAAACATATTTATTTATTATTTTATTTTATTTTATTTTGGCTGTGCTGAGTCTTAGTTGTGGCATGCGGGCTTCTTAGTTGTGGCATGTGGGATCTAGTTCCCTGACCAGGGATCGAACCCTGGCCCCCTGCATTGGGAGCGTGGAGCCTTACCCACTGCACCACCAGGGAAGTCCCTGGTATAACCTTTTTTTTTTTTTTTTTTTTTAGTAAATTTATTTATTTATTTTTGGCTGTGTTGGGCCTTCATTGCTGTGTACAAGCTTTCTTTAGCTGTGGTGAGTGGGAGCTACTCTTCGTTGCGGTGCGCGGGCTTCTCATCGTGGCTTCTCGTTGTGGAGCACGGGCTCTAGGAGCACAGGCTTCAGTAGTTGTGGCACGTGGGCTCAACAGTTGTGGCTTGCAGGCTCTAGAGCTCAGGCTCAGTAGTTGTAGTGCACGGGCTTAGTTGCTCCACGGCATGTGGGATCTTCCCAGGCCAGGGCTTGAACCCATGTCCCTTGCACTGGCAGGCAGATTCTTAGCCACTGCGCCACCAGGTATAACCTTTTAAAGGCAAACCTCAGTGTTTGAATCTAATATATTTTCCCATTGTAATCTAGGAAACAGCTTTTGCAGAGAAAGACTGGTGAGCAGATGCTCTTTTGATGAAAATTTATGTGTGAAACCTATGTATGTATGATTGCTGGCTGGATGATTTTTTTTTTTTAAAGAGAATTTCCTAATAAGAGGCTTCTACTTCATTACATTTAGTTTGGTTCAGTTTGGATGAATATTTGTAGAAGATTGTAAGTTTCTTGCTACACATGACATGTTAGAAGGAGATACGTTTATTCCTCCTTTTACACTGTTCTCTCTCTCTCCTGTATATTCCCTATAGAGTAACCTTTAAAAGCTTTTCTATTTTCAAACGTAAAATTGAATTCCTTGCCCAGTTTAGTTGGTGGCATCCTTGGTCAACTCGTCGACAAATTTAGAGAATTTGGGAATCATGTGAAATTCCTTCCTCTGCCTCAGCACCCAGATCTAAGCAGTCATCACCCACTGTCTATTCTATCTCCTCAGGTTTTTGACAACTTCTCAGTGTCCCTCCCTGGTCCACTGCCTTAGATGTTGGTCTCATCACTTGCAGTTTAAAGCTCTACAATGTTATATGATTAATCTCCTTGCCCTCCAATCCATCTTCCACATTATCCCTATATTAGTGGTTCTCAAAGGGGATGATTTTTGTCCCCCAAGGCATATTTGGCAATATCTAAAGACATTTTTGGCTGTCATAAGTGGACCAGGTGGACTGGGGAGTTGAGGAGGAAGAGTGGAGGAGGACTGGAGGGTTGCTACTGGCATCTAGTGGTTAGAGGACAGAGATGTTGCTGAACATCCTACAGTGCACAGGACAGCAACCCTATCCCCCATAAACAAAGAATTTTCTGGCCCCAAATATCAGTAGTGCTGAGGTTGAGAAACCCTGTCCTGGAGTGATTCTTCTCAAATAAAAATCTGCTTTACGTACCTCAAAAACACACTATTTATTTTGGGCAGAAGTTTTTGCATAAGGCCCATCTTTTCTTATTCCCCAGTCACATAGCGTATACTTATTACTGACTGAATGTGCCACTTTCTCCTTGCTTCCTGTAACTTGGTACCTGCTACGTGTAGCTTCTTCTTTTCCTTTTGATTTCTTCAGGCTGGGTTTCATGGTTCTTCTCTTGATCACTTTTAGAAGAGCATGAATCATACTGAATTGTTGCTTATCTATCTCCTCTACTACACTGTGAGCATCCAGAGGTCAGGGAAACCGTGCCCCATAGAGTTAACAGAAACTGTTAACTAACAGAAACTCTTGAGCTTGTCTTAACAGCTTGCTAAAAACCCCCTCTGCTTGTAGCCTGCCTTCAGTGAGCAAGCCTTAATTATTTTGTTGCAAATTGCATACCCTCCAAGCTTCCCATAGCCTAAACAGTAAGATGTTTGCCCAAGTTGTTTTCCAGGAACTTGGGGTCAGCTGAGTTTAGCTTGAGCTCCAGCTGGCTAAGACTGGTTGGGACCAATGACCCTAAAACTGGGTCTGTGCAAGTGTCCCATAAAAAACCTTTTGAAGTCAGAGGGCCAACAACTGTACCCTCAGATCATGCCAAGTGCCTCCATTTTTGAACATGCAGGCCATGAAGAAGCATGTAATTCAGATACTCCTGTGCGGGACCTGATTATCTCACCTTTCCGCATGCCTAAGACCACACTGCTTCTTTATTCCTGAAATATTCCAAGCTCCTCCCCTTTGGGGAGGCAGATTTGAGATTTATTCTCCCATCTTCTTGCTTGGCTGCCTTGTGAATAAACCCTTTCTGTGCTGCACACCTTGTTGCCTCAGCATTTGGCTTGCTGAGCTTCCGACAAACAAACGTAGTTCAGTAACATCAGGAACTGGGTCTTTTTTTTTGGAATCTTCAGGACCCCGTGCAATGCCTGGTATAGTGGAATGGATCTGAACTCAACCAAGGACCTCTGCTCATTCCATTTCATGAGCCCTGCAAAGCAACCAGACTTTCTTTTTTCTGTACCCTTTGCCTTACCTGAAATACTGTTCTTTCATGTTCTCCACTCATATCACTCCCACCTGTTCTTTAAGGCCCAGCTTGATTTAAAAAAAAAAAAACAATCACAATAACTTACTAAGCCCACCACCTGTGTCAGGCCTGGCATTATCTTAGTTCGCTTTCAGCAGAGTCTTTATGAGGAAGGTATTATCCCAATTTAACAGGTGAAGAAAATAATGCGAACAGCCTTGAGTGGCAGGTGAGGCAAGACATTCACTCAAACTCCCGCAAGGTAGGCAGCTGGACTGACCTTCCCCACTTGATTCTCTTTTCTTCTGTTATCTCTGCTGTTTCCTTCCAGAAGACACCCTAGAGATTGTTTAGTCTGCCCTCAACTCTTTTTCTTTTTTTGCCCCTCAACTCTTATGAGTAAACTGTGAACTTTTAGGGCAGAGGTCCTCAAACATCCCTACACACACACACACAGCAGGAGGTGAGAGGCAAGTGAGCAAAAAGCTTCACCTGCGGCTCCCAATCGCTCGCATTACCACCTGAACCATTCCCCCCTTCCCCCACAGTGGAAAAATTGTCTTCCACAAAACCGGTCCCTGGTGCCAAAAAGGTTGGGGACCGCTGGTTTAGGGTAACACAGGTGGTTAATGGTGGGAGCCAGACCTAAAACCCAGAATTCCAGATTTGAATGCACTTTTCACGCACCAGGTACCACACCCAGCACTTGCTCCGTATGAAGTAAGCTGCCAGTAACTCTCCAAGTCTCCAGGAATCCTCCAGCAGGGTTGGTGGAGTCAGGCCACATGGGGAAGCCTCAGTGAGCAGTGAACCGAGCTGCAGAAATCTGATCATGCATAGCTTAGGCAGATTCTCATCCAAGGATTTCCGGGGAGAAGGCACTGGAGTATTTTAAGCATGGGGGTGTGTGGAACACATTTGAATTTTTAAAAGCTCACTGTTTAGAATTAATTGGAGACTGGATTGAATACAGAGTGACAACTTAAGAGATGTTTGTGGTCCTTCAGATGAGAGATGGTGGCAGCTAGGATCATGTTGTCGGAACACTTAGAGAAACAAATGGACTGGAGACATATTTAGGAACTAAAATCACCATGATTTGGTCGTAGACTGCCTATGAGGTATGAATCTGGCTATAGTGTGACCTTAACTAAGGTAATTAAGACTTGACTTGTTTCCTCAAAGATAAAAGTAAGATAAAACCTACTTTGAGGGCTTCCCTGGTGGCGCAGTGGTTGAGAGTCCGCCTGCCGATGCAGGGGACGCGGGTTCGTGCCCCGGTCCGGGAGGATCCCACATGCTGCGGAGCGGCTGGGCCCGTGAGTCGTGGCCGCTGGGCCTGCGCGTCCGGAGCCTGTGCTCCGCAGCGGCGAGAGGCCCGCGTACCGCAAAAACAAAAGGCAAAAAACCAAACCAAACAAAAAAACAACCTACTTTGAGGGATTATTAGTAAAAAATGAAAATCGCTGGACACACATTAGATATCAGCAAATGTTTTTATTACTATTTATAAGTTTCTAAAAAACTTCTAAGAACTTGAAATGCAGAATGGGCTGGACGTGAAGTAACCTGTTAACGTTGGAAGGTTAATTACTTAAGTTCCTATTACTCTCACGCTTCACAAGCTCACCTCTTGCTCGGTGGCAAAAAGAGGCAGAGGACTGTGAGAAATGCATCGCAGGGCACAAAGGTATGGTGAAGGGCACTCCAAATTCGAGACGGGTAAACCTATGGTCAAATCCTGACAATTCCACTTTCTGCGCTCGCAGATCGCTCATTCTTGCATTGCTGTTTCTAGAATACGTGGCGAAAAGAAGCGTGTGAAGGTTGGGGGAGGGAGAGAAGCCGCATGGGGGCGGGGCGCGAAGACTAGAGGCGCTAGGTCCTGCGCGGAGGCCGTGCCGCCGCCTCCGCCTTCACCGCGGACCCCGCCCCGCTTTCCGGGGGCAGCCGCACGTGACGTCACGAGGAGGCGGGACCGGCTGCGGGTGGTAGGCGGGGCCAGCCGCGGGGCGAGGCGGGAGGCGGGTAGCGCAGGCCGCCGCGGCCGCGGAGTAGCTTAGTAGCCGCAGACTGCCGAGCCCAGCGCCCCAGCCCTGGTAGCCCACCCCGCGCCCCCTCCTCAGCCCTCGGTGCGTGTACGCTGGGGCTCTGGGGGGCTGGCCGCTTAGGGAGCGGGCCGCCCGACCCTGCCCCGCGCAGTGACCCGGAGACCCCGGCCCAGGCGCACACGGAAGTGGTGAGTGTCACCAAGTGGAAGTGGAGAAGCCTGCGGCGCCCGAAGGCTAGGGTCGGGGAGCCCGGCGCTGGCGGGAGACGCGGCCGCCGCACTGGGGCCTCGCGCGTCGCGCACCCGGGGCCGCTCCTCGAGCGCGGCTCTGGACCTGGGGGCCGGACCGGGGCGGGGTGGGGGCGAGCTGGGGCGGGCGGGGAAGGCGGGGGATTTCCAGCTGAGCTGAGCCGGCGGGTGCCGGGAGGTCAGGGGCCGGGGGCCCCAAGCCCGAAGGGGGAAGGTTAAGGCTCGCTGGCCCCTCCCCCAGAGCGCACACCAAGTTTTCATAAACAAGCCTGGGACGCGCTGACATCCTGTTTATACCACCCTGAGATACAGGCGCGGGCTTGAGGTTTGACGTCCCTCGCTGTTGCACCGAGAACTTGACCGCCAGCCCTCTGACAGAATTGCCGGGGAGCGGAAGGAGGATTTTTCAGGCCTCAGGACGGATGCTGAGCGTCTTAGCCATTTGACTTCTTTGCCATCTCAGGGACGGAAAGTTTCTGGGATTTGGGGCCCAGTTTGGGGCAGGGGGGCGTCTGGGGACTCAGGAGACGCCCCCTTTCCCTTTAGGTTCTTTTGGGACCCTGGCCCCAGGTAGCGGGCGGAAAGTATGCAAGACGCACACTGAGCGAGATGGCCAGGGAAGAGGAACAGTGAGAGCGAGCCACTCGGGGAATTGCGAGTCCTACTGTAAAGGGACTAGTTAACCGAAACTGGGGCTGGTCTCTGGCTTCCTGTGTAATTCCTCAGACCCCATCCACACGCCGTTGCCAAGCATCAGAGGGAGACGTCGCTTTAGCGGGACTAGTAAACACCCCTCTCAAGTCACTCCCCTAGGTTCTAGGGATGTGGGCGCCCTGGATGTGTTTACCGAGGAACTTCTCTAGGGGACTAGATAAAGGGTATGATTATTGCCAGGTGTTTGTGAACATTTTTTTTTGATTGTATATTCTTTGCAAATTCTTGTGTGTCCATGGGAAAGAGGATCCCGTCCTCCGTGCCACTTCTCTTAATACGTGGCTGTGAGCTGTCTTATGCCCCTGGTTGGATACATGCTCTTGACTTTTTTTTTTTTTTAAGAGTCCAGGGCTTTTTTCTCAGTGGCAGGAGTTTACAGCTGTATAAAATTGTTATTACTTTTTCGGGTGGAGGAAAGCATTAAAAACCTGACATAGTTAAGTGATGAGTATAATGCAGAAACAACTAGATATGATCACGGAGTGTTTGATTGTTGGCTATTCTTTTTTTTTTTTTTTTTTTTAGAAAAAAGATTTGAGTTATGGGCATTTAAGCAGTGGAAAAAATTTTTAAGATGAACATTTTATATTGATTACATTTTTGTTCCTCGCTTTCCAGAACTCCATTTTGTGTTGTTTCTGGCTTTTGCTTTGGGTGACTGATGTTTTTCAAGACCAGGCAGTCATTTTTATTGAAGGATCAACGTGTTCTTTTGTACTTTGTGGTGAAGGTTAATGGAGGCTACAAGAGTACCAGACACTTTGGGTACAATATGCATTGTAATATGGAGAAAATGTTTCCTATGTATACCAGATCCCATTTAAAGACGCAGGTACATCATACCTGCGTGATTGTGGACATTATGAATAGGAATAGTCATAACCTCTTTAACTTTGCATGTCATTAACTAAGCACTTACACCATATCTTAGTTTCTCTAAATAGCTACAAAAATGTATTTTTTTAATACTAGGATTGCAGTGTGACACCCCATGTTGAATAAAGCCAGTTTAGTTTTCCTATTCCACAGTATACTAATTGCTTATTATTATTAGGAAGTGATGATACAGGGTGAATAAATTATACATACATAGATAAAATAATTCAAACATTTCCCGAAATATAACTACATTTCAATTTGTTGTAATTTAGTCAGTCTTAATATCAATTTGGCTAATGCTCTATATGTACTTGTAATTATCTTTCTGATCAATTGGTAGCTACCTTTTACGGATGTAAATTGTTAAGGGGAATTAGCTTGCAAAATGTTTTCAATTCAAGCATTTGCTAAAAAGCTGGTAGAAAGTAAGGAATTTTGTGGGCAAAGTTGCTTTTGCAGGAAAAGAGACTCATTAAATGGCATGAAGAAGTTTAAGCTGAGTGCTTTTAAATGGGATAGTGAGGTCTGCCAGTTTAGATTCTGGGTTCACAAACACGACTGGTTTCAACTGCAGACCACAGATTCTAATAATGTTTTGAAGTCATCACTGAGTTTCTTCTGAGTAGCTGGAAGTAACACATATTTGGACAGAAACCCAGCTGAAGCAAGTATTGAGAATGTATAGGTTTATACCCATTTTAATATAGTGGACACTAAGGTACAACTGCATTAATAAGGTTTATTAACAAAGACCAAGGTCTGTTTTCTGACTCTGTTAAGTGTTACCTCCCCCCACACACATTATTTTATATAGCTTTATTATGTATATACTTATTATGTTCTAAGGAGGTCATATGCTTTTAGAAGATTTATCATCTGAGATGTGAGTATTTACAAGGAAGTTTTTCTTGTTCATTTTCACATTTAAAAAAATTGTTTTAAGTGGATAGGGAATTGATTAATTACGGAATCTTGCTGAGCAAGCAGCATCTGATGGTCTGACTTATGGTGGTCCAGTATTCTGTGGAGCCTTATCATAGAATAAAGATGCCAGAAAGAACCTCGCAGATTCTTTTAGACCAGTGTTCCTCAGCTGGGTATGATTGTGCACCCAAGGAGATATTTGAGGTTTATGGAGACATTTTTGATTGTTAGAACTGTGGGGGTGGGGTGGGGTTGAGAGGAGGCAGTGTTACTGGCATCCAGTGGGTAGAGGCCAAGGATGCTGCTCAACATCCTACAATGCCTGGTGCGGCCGCCTACAGCAAAGAATTATTTGGCTCAAAATGTCAATAGTGCAGGTCTTGGGAAATCCTGTTTTGGAATGCCAGGTGGGTAACAAGAAGATGCTGGCTTCTGTCATGGCAAGCTGCTTCACTTCAGGCCCCTGTTTTCTTCATCTGTAAAATGAAAAGAAAAATATCCATTTTGGCCATCTCACGAAGCTGTTGGGAAAAATGAGGTAAATAATGGGTGGAAACTGAAGTGCTATGCAAATTATAACTATCGTGAAGACTTTTTTTTTAATTGACGTATAGTTGATCTACAGTGCTGTGCCATTCTCTGCTGTGCAGCCAAGTGACTCAGTGATGCACATAGAGACATGCTTTTTTATATTCTTTCCCATTATGGTTTATCACAGGATATTGAATATAGTTCCCTGTGCTATACCGTAGGACCTTGTTGTTTATCCATGCTATATATAGTAGTTGACATCTGCTAACTCTAAACTCCCAGTCCTTCCCTCCCCCCCTCGCCCTCTCCCTCGGCAACCACAAGTCTGTTCTCTGTAAGACATGATTTTTTAAAACCAGATGAATTGTTATATATACTGGTCGTTGAGGAGGAGAGGGGTTGAGGCAGTATGTTGAATGCCAAGATTGGGTGGTTTGATGTTACTGAATTCTTTGTTAATTCATTTTTTTGGGTAGAGGAATTATTTAATGTAGTTATGTTATTATTAGAACATAAATTTTTTAACTGTATTTTTTTAAACATAAAGATTATTTTCTCACTATAATTGTGTGCAAATCTCCAAGCCGTGTTCTCGTTTGACATGTTATTTCCTCTCTGCTTCTTGCTCTCCCCTGAATTCAGCTTGGTGTGCCACTATTGTTTCCTGTCTCGAAACCCTATGGTAACATGGGGTTTTAAACAGCTGCCATGTTGAAATGACCTGGTTTCTGGGGCAGGAAACTACTTCCTGTGAGTATTCTTTCCTCTGAAGTGCACCAGCTTTTTTGGCAGTTTGAGGCAACAAGAAAGCATAAAGCTTTAAGTTCATTTCTGTGGTATATTTACTTCTGAGGGTTTATGATCTGAGATTCTTTTTTTTTTTTTCCATCTTTATTGGAGTATAATTGCTTTACAATGGTGTGTTAGTTTCTGCTTTATAACAAAGTGAATCAGTTATACATATACATATGTTCCCATATCTCCTCCCTCTTGTGTCTCCCTCCCTCCCACCCTCCTTATGCCACCCATCCAGGTGGTTACAAAGCACCAAGCTATCTATCTCCCTGTGCTATGCGGCTGCTTCCCACTAGCTATCTACTTTACATTTGGTAGTGTATATATGTCCATGCCAACTCTCACTTTGTCACAGTTTACCCTTCCCTCTCCCCATATCCTCAAGTCCGTTCTCTAGTAGGTCTGTGTCTTTATTCCTGTCTTACCCCTGGGTTCTTCACGACATTTCTTTTGTTCTTAGATTCCATATATATGTGTTAGCATACGGTATTTGTCTTTCTCTTTCTGACTTACTTCACTCAGTATGACAGACTCTAGGTCCATCCACCTCACTACAAATAACTCCATTTCATTTCTTTTTATGGCTGAGTAATATTCCATTGTATATGTGTGCCACATCTTCTTTATCCATTCATCCGATGATGGACACTCAGGTTGTTTCCATCTCCTGGCTATTGTAAATAGAGCTGCAATGAACATTTTGGTACATGACACTTTTTGAATTACGGTTTTCTCACGGTATATGCCCAGTAGTGGGATTGCTGGGTCATATGGTAGTTCTATTTGTGGTTTTTTAAGGAGCCTCATACTGTTCTCCATAGTGGCTGTACCAATTCACATTCCCACCAGCAGTTCAAGAGTGTTCCCTTTTCTCCACACCCTCTCCAGCATTTATTGTTTGTGAATTTTATAATGATGGCCATTCTGACCGGTGTGAGATGATATCTCATTGTAGTTTTGATTTGCATTTCTCTAATGATTAATGATGTTGAGCATTCTTTCCTGTGTTTGTTGGCAGTCTGGATATCTTCTTTGGAGAAATGTCTATTTAGGTCTTCTGCCCATTTTTGGATTGGGTTGTTTGTTTTTTTGTTATTGAGCTGCATGAGCTGCTTGTAAATTTTGGAGATGAATCCTTTGTCAGTTGCTTCATTTGCAAATATTTTCTCCCATTCTGAGGGTTGTCTTTTGCTTTTGTTTATGGTTTCCTTTGCTGTGCAAAAGCTTTGAAGTTTCATTAGGTCCCATTTGTTTATTTTTATTTATATTTCCATTTCTCTAGGAGATGGGTCAAAAAAAATCTTGCTGTGATTTATGTCATAGAGTGTTCTGCCTATGTTTTCCTCTAAGAGTTTGATAGTTTCTGGCCTTACATTTAGGTCTTTAATCCATTTTGAGCTTATTTTTGTGTATGGTGTTAGGTAGTGTTCTAGTCTCATACTTTTACATGTACCTGTCCAGTTTTCCCAGCACCACTTATTGAAGAGGCTGTCCTTTCTCCACTGTACATTCCTGCCTCCTTTATCAAAGATAAGGTGACCGTATGTGTGTGGGTTTATCTCTGGGCTTTCTATCCTGTTCCATTGATCTATATTTCTGTTTTTGTGCCAATACCATACTGTCTGGATTACTGTAGCTTTGTAGTACAGTCTGAAGTCAGGGAGTCTGATTCCTCCAGCTCCGTTCTTCGTTCTCAAGATTGCTTTGGCTATTCGGGGTCTTTTGTGTTTCCATACAAATTGTGAAATTTTTTGTTCTAGTTCTGTGAAAAATGCCAGTGGTAGTTTGATAGGGATTGCATTGAATCTGTAGATTGCTTTGGGTCGTAGAGTCATTTTCACAATGTTGATTCTTCCAATCCAAGAACATGGTCTATCTCTCCATCTGTTTGTATCATCTTTAATTTCTTTCATCACTGTCTTATAATTTTCTGCATACAGGTCTTTTGTCTCCTTAGGTAGGTTTATTCCTAGATATTTTATTCTTTCTGTTGCAGTGGTAAATAGGAGTGTTTTCTTGATTTCACTTTCAGATTTTTCATCATTAGTGTATAGGAATGCCAGAGATTTCTGTGCATTAATTTTGTATCCTGCTACTTTATCAAATTCATTGATTAGCTCTAGTAGTTTTCTGGTAGCATCTTTAGGATTCTCTATGTATAGTAGCCATATGTCATCTGCAAACAGTGACAGCTTTACTACTTCTTTTCCGATTTGGATTCCTTTTATTTCCTTTTCTCCTCTGATTGCTGTGGCTAAAACTTCCAAGACTATGTTGAATAAGACTGGTGAGAGTGGGCAACCTTGTCTTGTTCCTGATCTTAGTGGAAATGGTTTCGGTTTTTCACCATTGAGGATGATGTTGGCTGTGGGTTTGTCATATATGGCCTTTATTATGTTGAGGAAAGTTCCCTCTATGCCTACTTTCTGCAGGGTTTTTATCATAAACGTGTGTTGAATTTTGTCGAAAGCTTTCTCTGCATCTATTGAGATGATCATATGGTTTTTCTCCTTCAGTTTTTTAATATGGTGTATCACGTTGATTGATTTGTGTATATTGAAGAATCCTTGCATTCCTGGAATAAACCCCACTTGATCATGGTGTATGATCCTTTTAATGTGCTGTTGGATTCTGTTTGCTAGTATTTTGTTGAGGATTTTTGCACATACGTTCATCAGTGATACTGGCCTGTAGTTTTCTTTCTTTGTGACATCCTTGTCTGGTTTTGGTATCAGGGTGATGGTGGCCTCGTAGAATGAATTTGGGAGTGTTCCTCCCTCTGCTATATTTCGGAAGAGTTTGAGAAGGATAGGTGTTAACTCTTCTCTAAATGTTTGATGGAATTCGCCTGTGAAGCCATCTGGTCATGGGCTTTTGTTTGTTGGAAGATTTTTAATCACTGTCTCAATTTCAGTGCTTGTGATTGGTCTGTTCATATTTTCTATTTCTTCCTGATTCAGTCTTGGCAGGTTGTGCCTTTCTAAGAATTTGTCCATTTCTTCCAGGTTGTCCATTTTATTGGCATAGAGTTGCTTGTAGTAATCTCTCATGATCTTTTGTATTTCTGCAGTGTCAGTTGTTACCTCTCCTTTTTCATTTCTAA
>RJWK010054354.1:0-15060 GCA_004363435.1 Platanista minor
ATCAAAGTAGGAAACAAACTGCCTTTCCCTCTGACCACACGCTTCCTCCTAAAGGTCTTTCCCTCCCAACTGGCAGAAACTGGCCCTTCTCTCCCTGCCATGCATGTCCTGGAAGAACCCCCTCTAGCCTCACAGCAGCAAAATGACAGCCCCCCGGCTTGGGCGCTGGCCTCCTGGGCTCAGACCCCTGCAGCCTCACCCTTGCCTTCCACAGGGGCGGCCGTGCATCACACCCCGGCCAACACGCACGTTGCTGGGCGTGTGATCCGAAGCCTGTGCCTGCCCTACGGGAGATGGGACCCTGCAATAATTCAGCTCATCTGCCCGTTATGCTATCAATTTCAACTGTTTCTTCCAGCAGGTTTCAGCTAGTTTAAAGATCCTTAGTAGACACTCTGGAATGTCAAATTAAGGGAACCATACGTTGCAGCAAAAACATCCCAAATTGTCCCCATACGTGTACTTCCAGCCTTGTGTGGCCCTAGGACCATGAGCCCCCCTCCCCTGCTCGCTTTTGCCAGTGACGGGTCTCCCCTGTGGGCGGGGTGTCAGCAGAGCCCCATCCCCTGTCAGCACTGTCAACCGTTAAATCCATCTTAGCCCTGTCCCGACGGCTGTGACCTTGTGCCTTCTCTGACCAGAATCTCTGCTGAAGCCCCCGCGGGTCCTGGTCCTCACCTCTTTCTCTGTCCCCGCATCTTCCACAAATGTTCTGAGTAAAGAGCACCCAGAAGGCTTCGGTTTCCCTGCACTTGCGCGCACTGGCTTCACGCCCCGACTTCTGCCTGGCACTTGTATCCCGCCAGAGCCCCACGCCCTGCTCCCGAAGTCCCATGACAGACACACGCTCTGACCTCCAGCTCCTGGAACTCCTCCTCTTCCTCCACATCATAGGAGAGCGTGTGGATCTTGATGTCTTCGGGCGAGAGGTCGAGGAATTTGCCGTCAGGGTACTCCAGGCTCTCCTTGGCGGGCGACCGGTCCTCGATGAAGGTGGTCTCACAGCAGTCAGCCGCCACGCTGTCCCCCCAGGGGTGCAGCACGCCCTCCGAGTAGAGGATGATGTTGGGCCGGTAGAGGGACTCCACCGACTGCTGGAGGGTGTTGGGGTCCAGCAGCTGCTGGACCGGCTTGTTCCTGCTGCCGTCTGGGGCGGCCGGTGCCGCATTGCCCACCATCCGGCAGCTCTGGTACTGGGGTGCCGGGTACACGGACACCAGGCCATCCCTGCTCTCAGACACGAGGCTTCTGGTGTTGATCAGGCCATTTCTCTTGCCGGCCTCGCCGAGCTTGCTGCGCACCAGCCCGTTCTTCTGCTCCACGACTCCAGCCATGGCGCTGTCCTCCCGGCCGGGCGTCGGGCTGGCGGGCTGGACTTGAGGGTCACGCTTGCCTCACGGGGCCCATTTCTCCTGGAGGAGGAAGAAACAGAGATGAGACAAGAAAATCACGCCTGAAAAGCTGCTCATCAGCCAGACCCTGGTTGTCTCAGGGTTTTCCGGTCGCCGGGATCCATAGCCGCTGATCCGAGCCCACCTACTCTGCCGATTTAGACAGGCTCCATGGGGGCAGCAGCCAGAGGGAGCCAGAGATGGACTCCTTGCATCTCTATACTCTAGTCTCTGCTCCAAATGAAGGCGACTCTGCAGGAATTGGAACCACTGCCGCTCTAGAGAAACTCATGATTTCAGCCGACCTCCTGAAACCCACAGGCAAGCCTACCCTCACCAGCTTCGACCAGGGGAAGTGGGGCAGTTCGTCCAACTCTCCCAGGCCCACAGCTCCTCAATCCCAGCAGAAAACTCACACCAAAGAAGAGAGGATTGACTTACAAAGATCTTGTGACTTAGTACTAATGGAACAAAGAAATAAAGCAACTATTTTAGTTTTTGAACTTTTCAAATAGATTTCCAACAAACAACCAACCTACGACCTCTTGTGAATAAAATTTTGACTAGAAGGACATTAAAGTTTTATAGTCTAATAAATTCAAGGATTTTTTTGAGTAATATATTTTTATCTTTATCATCTTTATTCAGGTTTTTTTTGGTCTAGTATATCTTAAATATTGATCTATTTTAGTTAAAAAATTTTTTCCAAAGAACTAAGTTGCTTTTGCATATAACTTAAAATACCTCTGTGTGATAAAAACAAAAAACAAAACAAAACAAAATGCCCCACACAGATTTATAAGTGATAGGAAGACTTACATGTTAGTGCTATCCAGGTACTAAGTTCCCCGGCTGAGGAAATCTCATACACACATTCTAGTATGTTCTTTCCCTGTGTTAGAATTATCTCAACACTCACATCTGCCACTGGCCTTCAGCAGGGTCCCAGGAAGCAGACTGGAAATTTCCTTGCCTCAGTGGTTCTCGGCTTAGAGAAACATCAGTGTATCTGGGATACAATTAAGAAGACTTCTAAACTGTTTCTCCCTAGATCATGTTCCTTTCTAGGGTTTCAAATGTTAAAAAAGAAAAGAAGATACCCAAGCTTAAGATTTTGGGAGATAGCTTTTCCTCTTTGCAAATTAATAACTATTATGTAGGAAAACATTCCCTCTTGGGGCTTTTGGGTGCTGTGGCTTCTATGAGATTTAAGAATTTTCTTACATTATAACTGCTGGGTTTGGTGGTAGCTACAGGAATCCAAAATTTCAGACTGAGCAGAGGAGGAGGAGAGAGAAGACACCCTTGTGACTAATTGGAAAATAGCAGCTTAACTGAGTCAACAGATGACCAGTCGAGGGCAGTATATGCACTGGGAGGTGTGGGTGTCACCATTGTGACACTGTCTCACATGTCTGAGAGCAGGACATAGTATGGGCTCTGCTGCTGTGGCTCTAAGAAGCCCTCGGCCCTGGGGCCCAGTCACAATCCGAGAGCTAAAACCACTGATTCTGAGCACCTGCGAAGCATGTCCTATGTCTGAGCATCACCTCTGCACCCAGTCACCTTCCAAGCTCATCCAGGCATTTCTGGTGCAAACACCCAGCTTCTCTGATCTTCATCCTTTCACAGCGAAGCTGCTGGGCCCCTCATGCAGGGCTGGATTTACCAACAAGACCAGAATAACCTTCGTGAAACTTAGTTAGGTTTCTCAGACTCAGCTTCCTGCCTGGATCCGAAGTGAGTACCTTACAAAAGACATTTAGTTACATTTGTTCAAATTCCTCCTCCTGGACGGAGTCTCCTGTTGCAGTTCAGCCAGAGTGACCTTCCGTTTTCTGGTGTTTTCCCGGCAGCTGGGCTCCGGTTCCTCCTATACCTCCTTGTGCCTCCTTCTCTGCCAACGTGACAGCTACTCACGTCACCTCCTCCTCAGCTCCTGCCCTGCCCAGAGCCTGAGATCAAAGAACCACGGTTCCTTCGCCCCTCTGGTCCTGGTATGCAGCAGGTGCTCAATGAACAGTCTTAAGGGTTATGGGATTGGAATAACTCTATGTAAGGATCTCCTTGAGCTGCACCAGCCTCAAAGTGGGTCGAAATCATGAGATTTGGAGGCAGGCGCTGCTTCACTCTCCACCTAGAGTCGGCTGAGAACTTGCAGCATTAGCACCACCTGGGATTCTGTCAGGAAGGCACGGTCTTGACGACCTGGAGCTACTGAGTCAGAATCCGCATGAACACGACCACAAGGGTTATTTTGCACCTTGAAGGGAGGGGCCCTGCTCTGTAGTGAATAGTGTGAGTTCTGGCTGTTGGCTTCATTTTACAGCTATTTACTATCCTTCGTTTTAGTATTAAAACAAATATATCCAACAACTTACATTCTTCATCTTTTGGGTTTTTTTTGGCCGCACTGCATAGCTTGTGGGATCTTAGTTCCCTGACCAGGGATTGGACTTGTGCCCTCAGCAATGAAAGCGTGGAGTCCTAACCACTCGACCGCCATGGAATTCCCCAACAATTTACATTCTTAAAGAACTTTTTATTCTTCTTGGATTGAATTTTTCCAACACTGAGTATGATAAATTATGATTACATCTGAGGTAAAGGGGCTGAAGTGAGTGGAATTTTATTTTTGTCACTTCAACATCCTTCAATACTATTTCTTCTAACACAGACTGGCTTGTCATTGTCTCTAACCCCTAATTCCTATTTGCTCATTTCCTCTGTGTTTACTTCCATGCACTCCTCCCCGACTATAGCCGTTCCCGAACCCGAGTTTAGCGGCTCTGAGATAAAACGTCCCGTGCCAGAGCCTGGGGTCTCCATCAGCATCCTCATGACGCTTACTGGGGTCTTATCCATGATGGTGCCATTCCTCCAAGCCTCTTTATAACAGACATAAAATTATGTAATATAATCGGTTATATTATATAACAAATGATACTTCATTTTTTTCTCAGTCCGTGATATTCAGAACCAGCAGCTGCAAAGAGGAAACCCTTTGACTCGATCCTTTATTTCTGCTTGAACAGCTTCCGCTCTGTCGAGGATGCTGCCTGCCTTCTGTGAACAGAGATCTTCCTGGGCTGCATTCAAGTGTTCCCAATTTTGTCCTCCGGGTGAGGCCCTGCAGTCTGCTTTTACGAGTCTGGCAGAGGAAGCTGGTCACTCGTGCTACAGCTGCTGCATTACTGATGCTGGTGGTCGGGGAGGGGGAGAGGATGAACAGGGGTCTCCTGGTGCCTGAGCTTCATCCCCTTTCTCCTCCTTCCCTCGTTCTCTCTCTCAGAACCACAGCTCAGAGAGCCCTCCCACCCACGGGTTTGGGTGAACACCAGGCAGGTAAGGAAACTGATGGGGGCTGTGAAAGAAAACAGACAGAAAGCAGACAGGCAACAGCTGTACAAATTCTGCGTTGTACAGAAACACACTTTTCTTTACTTTGAGGCTGTCAGGATATAAGAGGACGAAACTAAGAGTCAGGAAACCAGGGATTTGCCCTCAGTTTTGTTACTTCCTGTCTATGATCTTTAGCAAGTTACTCATGGAAGAGGAAGTAATGATAACGCAGTTGAGCAAGAAAAGCTTTAAGGTCCCTTTGGCTCTGTGATTTGTACCTCATGGCCCATGAGTCTTGGGGTTTTATGGGGTCAGATGGAGCTTTTCCACAAGGCGGTGAAAAACTTCACACTGACCACAACAGGCTAGGCTTCAGTTCAATAAGATGCATATTTGTCAACTGCTTACTGTTGCGAGGCACTGTGTTAGGTGATCGCTGAAGACAGAAGGATGACTTCCCGATATTAAAAGCCAAATCAGCGAACAACAATTACATAAACCAGTGTAACAGTATTTACACAACGAATGTGTCGGAAAGTCACATCAACATGAAACTGAAATCTAATGTTTCAGAATGAGCTACAAGGAATGGTGAGAATGGTAGACATCGTGAAGAACGACATAAATCAGGATTGGGAAAATAATCAGAAGCAACGGAATTTGAGACTAGAAAGAGACGTGAAAAGAACCCAGGAAAGAATTAGAAATAAAAGAGAAAGTAATTTCAGAAATCAAGGCTAAGCCAGAAGGGACACAGGTCCCTTCAAAGAAACAGAACATGGGAGACAAAAAAATGTTTTACATTAAAAAGACATGAATACTTCAATTTATATGAAATTCTAGCAGAGTGTTGTGTTGTGGAAGCAATCAAAACATTGTTTGAATCAGGGTTGGAAGGACGATTTCGTGCAAAGGGCACAGGGCAGTATCTAAGTCGATGCAGTGACTCAGTATCCTGGTAGGGCAGGGGTTACGGCAGACGTTTGCATTTGCCAAAGCTAATCAAACTGTAACACCAAAGACGTGCATTTCACTGTGTGCATTTAAAGCGTTGAAACTATTGTGAAACAAAGCAATAAATGCAGAATAAAGGCAAAGAAAGTACAATATGCATATAAAAGGAAACCTCGGAGAAGAAAATAAACAATGGGAAACAGCAAACACTAAAACTATGATTTAAGAAAATGTTCCCGGGGGTTTCCCTGGTGGCGCAGTGGTTGAGAGTCCGCCTGCCGATGCAGGGGACATGGGTTCGTGCCCCGGTCCAGGAGGATCCCACATGCCGTGGAGCGGCTGGGCCCGTGAGCCATGGGCCTGCGCGTCCAGAGCCTGTGCTCCGCAGCGGGAGAGGCCACAACAGTGAGAGACCCGCGTACCGCAAAAAAAAAAAAAAAAAAGAAAATGTTCCCGAAGTGAATGTTGAACGGGTTCAGTCAGCACCCAGAGAAACAGACCAAGAATGACTAATCCCAACGTAAGTTACAGTCAATCTACTAAATGTTAAAGAAAAACAAACAAACATAACACCTTTGGTTACCCAGGAAAAAAAAAACCTGGGTCACTCTAAAGGATAAGAAAATCAGGTTGTCATCAGGCTGGTCCACAAAATGCTTTAGAACAGAAGTCAATGGAGTAACACACTGAAGATGCAGAGGCAGGGAGACTTGAGTCAAAGGTTTTACATTGACTCAAACTGACCCAGGGCTTAAAGCCTGTGGGTGAGCGGACGGGAGGAGTGTGGGTCCCACGAGGCCTTCCTGTGGAATCCAGATGCTACGAGCTACGATGAACGACCAGAGGGGCAGGTGTGAGGGCTGGCAGGGGTCAGGGGCTACAAGCAGGACAAAGACAAAGACGACGGGCTTTACACGCCTCTCGTGGGAACATGTGCTATCACCCATGAAGCCTTCTTGCCAGACAAACACAGCACAACACAACACAGCAAAACACAACACAACGTTATTTTCACCAAATCTCTACATCTAACCACGAATTAGGAAAACTCAGACAACAGAGGAACATGTCAAATGACCTCATGGGTGTATGAAACCAGCAAAATCTGGAATGTGGACAACTCTACAGGAAAAATAACCCAGGAATTGTAAGGATTGTCAAACAGAGAGAGAGAGACAGAGTCTATGGATTAAAGAGACTTAGAAGACATAGCAACTAATTGCATGTATTAATTTAATTTGGATCTGATTCAATTTTTTGTATGTATATATATATATATGTGTACATGTATATATACACACGTGCCCGTGTATGTACACACAAACACATGCATATGCTTACACATACATATTCATATTAAATGACTTTCTACGTTTATACACACATTTATATATGTTTATGTATTGAGACATTGGAGAAATGAGTACACTGGCTGGAGTTCTTGTAATTTCTTTAGGTATTGTTAATTTTTGGAAGGTGTATGATGAAGATTAAAAATGAGCTACCTACTTTTAGAGATTCATACTAAAGTATTCACAGATGAAATAAATGATTCAATGTCTGGGATTTGTTTAAACATCATCTGGAAAGGGAAGAGCTGGGTAGGGTACAGAGAACACAAGGTCGGCTCTGGGTTGATAATCAGTGAAGCTGGGTGATGGGTACGTGGGGTCCATTATCCAATTCTCTCTACTTTCATGTACGTTTGAAATTTTCTATAACAAAGAGTTTTAAAAAAATCAACAGATGAAGATGTGTAAGAAAGATGTTCCAGGTAGAGGGAACAGCATGAAACAAAAGCCAAGAGGCAGGGATGTCTAGTAGAGGGGCCAGGGGTCAAGTGGGAGGAGGGCAGGGGCCTTGATTGGAGGGTCTTGAATGTCATCTGCACATAAAACGTTTACTGTGATAAACTCTGGGCATTTATCAGCTCCTGAGTGGATGTGGTACCACGGAGGCTGCTCGGGCAGCGGGGTCTGTGGGCAGCATGGGGAGTGGGCCCAGGGGACAATAGGGACATGGCTGTGATGCAGCGGGCACCCCTCTCAGCTCAGCTGCTCCAGGGCAGCCAGAGGCCGATGACTGCAGGGACCTCAGGGTGGCACGAACCAGGAGAGCGTGGTTGCGATTTTGTCTCTGACAAACGGGTTGTAAAGAGGCTATTTGAGTAGCCCGGGCAGTGGCCAGGGGATTCCACAACCGGCAGCCCCTGTGCTGCTGCCACCGGACAAGAGGGATCCCTGGGGGACACAGGCTCCTGGAGAACCTGCGGGGACGCCCGGGAGACACACGGTCCTTCCCAGGTAACTGACACGTCCGTCCCCTCACTCACTCACCCTTCCAGGCTGTGGGTGGTCCCCACTGTCCACAAGGCTGTACTCCAAGAGGGTCACCTGCTGAGGATCTCTGTGTGTTTCTAGAGCTGAGTGGCCGTGTGGCCCGAAGCCGTGGACACCGGCCTGAGGAGGGTCCTGGGAGGTGTACGTGCTCCCCGCACAGCCCTGACCTGGACGCGGGGGCCACGTCCCCCCGAGGGGAGGGGCAGCCAAGCCCGGGCCTCCGAGCATCGCATTGTGCTGCCTGCTCAGTGCAGCATCTTCCTGGGAGCCCAGGGTCACTGGCGGGGTGAGTGGGGCTCGTGCGGGAGGAGGTAAAGGCGACAGAGTGGCCGGACTCCTATGGCTGCTCAGGCCAGACTGGACGACCCACCTGAGAGCATTTGTGAACAATTCACAGAAAATAGTTGTGAGCAGCCTGCGAGGCTGAGGAGCCGCCCAGGAAGAGGAATCAGTCGAACAGGAAGGAGAAAGGTGGGGTGGGGGTCTGGGAGGAGCTGAGTGTGGAGCTACTACTCCCATCCTTTTTTTTTTTTTGCGGTACGCGGGCCTCTCACTGCTGCGGCCTCTCCCGTTGCGGAGCGCAGGCTCCGGACGCGCAGGCTCAGCGGCCACGGCTCACGGGCCCAGCCGCTCCGCGGCATGTGGGATCTTCTCGGACTGGGGCACGAACCCGTGTCCCCTGCATTGGCAGCCGGACTCTCAAGCACTGCGCCACCAGGGAAGCCCCCCACCCCCCTCCATTTTTGATTGTTTTTTTGCTTTGTTTGGCATTTAACTCTTGGTGCTTCTGTTGCGTTAAACTTGGTTTCAAAATCGCTCTCCACACAGCTCATCCCTTTGGTCCCCCAAGTTCAAAAGCCCTTTGTTCCTCCCCCTTTCATTCTGTCCAGTCACCGATTCTGTTGATTTTCCTCAGAGATGCCCCTTGGATCCTGTGACCAGAAAGCCCCCTCAGCGGGTGGTCGGGAAGTGGGTCTCAGGGGCAGGCCTAGGCCCCGCATAGTGACTGGTTACACGGCTGCTAGCCTAACCCTGCTTTGCCTATGCCTCACCCAGTTTCCATGTTGCCATGCCTAATTTTTTAAAAGATGCTGAAAATGGAGATTTTATGAAAAATCTCCTAAATTTACTCCTGTTCGCTCATTTTTGTACAAAAATTATGAACAGTGCTCCTTGAGTCCATGTGATTTGCTCGGCAAATCCCTCCCCAGGGCTGCTGGCAGGAGGGTCCGGATTATGCTGGGGTTTCTGAGCCCATCCCCCCCTGAGAGGCTCTCCTGTGCCCGTGCCCACATTCCAGGCTTTGGGCTGGGTCCCCGGCTGTGACCGCCCCATCCAAGCTCACCTCCCACCCCCTAACCCCACACACCGAGACTCAAGACGCCCAGCTCTCCACTCTGAACTGGCCTCTGCAGATGCTGGGCCCACCTCTCCCACCACCGCCACCCTTCCTCACCCCCCAAAGCTGCCCTGACTCCACAACCGGGCTTGGCTTGGATATCACCTCCCCTGTGGAGCAGAGTCTGTCCAGGCCTCTGACACCACCAGCCACGCTGCCCTGAGATGCACTTCGGACAGGACTCTGCCTCCAAGGCCTGGAGCTCCTCCGGGTCAGTGACCAGCTCCACCCACTTGCAATTCCAATGGTGAGGCCTGGGTTACTCATGGTCCCCACAAACGCTTGATGAATAACCAAGGCTGTTTGCCAACATAGGCCACAACTGGACGCTCAAATACGGTGACAAGAACCTCACTGATGAAGACAAAAATCATCCTTTTTCCTCAATCAGGAGAAATTATTTGCTTGGTCACTAACATGGAAAGACAGGTCACCTAAAAGCTCTCCGACCTTAGACCAAGTTATCGAATGCGAGTGGCTTTTCTTGATTTATAAATAAACTTTTCACTTAGGAAGAAGCCATTCCAGCTGGAAATTCTGTGTCATAAGGGGAAAGCATATTCCTATACTTTTGGTGTGAGGGTTGGACGTTCATCAAGCAACTTCCTGGGACTTCCTTTGGCATAAAGATCTACCATTCTGTTCCCACCCAGGTGTCTTGCACAGACGCCAGCGGGAAAGAGCAGCAAATGTCTATAATCTGGCTTAATCCAGGCAATGACTCCCACCTCATTCCTATTTTAATTAAAGATAATGATGCCTAAAGATAATAGAAGCACTGTTTTCCTATGACTCTGCCCATTGAAGGCTTTCTAAACCTGCACCAGCAAACGCCCCCCCAACCCCAGTGACGATCCCCTCTCAGTACAAGTGGAAACTACCCCGGGGGTGGGGAGTCAGGCTCCCAGGGGACAAAAGCCAGTGTCCAGAGTGGACAGCGGCCTGAGCAGAGGTGGCCTTAATCCCCAATGCAATGTCACCTATAAAAGTTTCAAAATAGGGAATTTGAACTCCTGCCCCCCAAACCAGGGGAGGAAGCAAGTCAGCAGGAATCTAGCACCTAGCACCTGGCGAGGCGAGCACGCAGGGGCACTTCCGTGCATCCACCAAGAGGCTCTTGGTGGGCACCGATGGTGAGCGGGCAGTGTGCTGGGCGGAGGTGTGGAGCGGGGCGGCCAGAAGGCCATCTGGTCTGGGCGCTGCACACAGCACAGGGGAAGATGGTCTTTGAACAAGCATGGAAGTAAGCCCAGGGCTCCAGACCAGGCGAAGCCGGCCTGGAGGGAATGAACACAGTACCTGGGTCTGGGGATTCAGAAAGAGCCTCCTGTGCAGATGTCACTTAGGGGAGACGTGAAGCTGGGGCCGGAGTTGGGGGCCAAGGCTGAGGGGACGTGTTCTAGGCTGAGGGGACAAGTTGGGAGAACAAGGAGGAAGGGAACAAGTTGCTGGATGGAGAGAGGACGGGGGAGACGAGAGTGTGGGAAGTGCGTCCTGACAGCCCTGGGGTGCAGCGAGGGGCGGGCTGGAGAGGAGGGGCCCAGGTGGGCATCTGAGAAGCTGGAGGCAGGGATCCCGGCCACGGTCCAGGCAGCTGGACCTCAGGACGGGGTGCGGATGGACAAAGTGCACCCCAGGAGGTGTAAGGGGGCAGGGTCGGCAGGCCCAGGGATCCTTGAATATGCATAAAGGGGGGCATGGACAACGTGAGGGTGAAGCACCCCCGACTCCCCGCTCCTGCCCCAAGCCCTGGTGGACGGAGGTGCTATTTGCCAAGGTGGGAAATGGTGCGGGATGGATCTGGGAAAGTTGGGGATGGTGATGAACTCACATTTCCTGGGTGGGCTGACTCACAGGTACCCCACCCCAGGCCCTGGCTGCCACCATCCCATCCCGATGGTGCTGTCTTGGCTCACACAGGCCAGGTCAGAGGGTTTAAGGCCCTGGTGTAGCTCCAGCCAATGACAGATGGACAAATGCCCAGCATCTCTGTCCCTGGGTGGGAGGGTCCTGCACACCTTCCCATAGGCCAGCACCCTGGTGCCCAGAGCCTGCTTTGCTGCCTGTCGCGCCCCATCTCACTTCCCTATTCCGCTACTGCTGTGCCCCCCAAATCCCTGCCCTGGCCTGCTTCTTGGGGAGGGAACCCAATGCACCAGGCTCTTGTCCTCCAGGCCCGCGAGGTACCTCCCCTGCTATTGCACAGACAAGAAACAAAGCGAGATACCTCGTGTATCCCCAGACCTCATCTCTGTGTCACCTAATGACCTCAGCTCGCTTCCCTTGTCAGGACCTGGAGAAGACGGGACATGTTTCCCTCCTGTCCCAAACAGAGGCCACCCCAAAGAGCCAGCAAGGTTGAAGGGTAACACGTTGGCTCGGATGAGCACATTTTAAAGCAAAAAGTAAAAACAGACTGGGAGTCAGTTAATTCTCTCTGTAAATGCATAAGCTGCCTTGTTGTGGGGCCAGGGCATGTGGGGAGGAGGCGTGCTCAACTGCCAACTGATAAACTGGCGGTCGGTTCCATAGGGCAGGCTCAGAAGGCGGGATCATTTAAGCTGACCCTAAAAGATTCTCTCACAATGAGATGGGAAACGACTAGGCTTCCTGACCTCTGAGGCCCAGAGTGAGACCCCGACTCACTGACTCTTCACCAAGAAAATGAATGCCCCCAGTGGCCTCAAAGATTCAGCCTGGGGCCATGTCTCAGGTGGTGGCTTTCAAATTCTACAAGGTCCAAAGTCATCACAGCTGCTGATCTAAATACAAACGGAAAAGATGCTCCAGCCAGGAAGAGGAACAGGTGAGATTCGAACCAGGTATGTCTGACTCCAAGGTGTACTGTCTCTTTGCTCAGCTGGAGTGACACCCACGTGTCACCCAGAAAGTTAGGGAAGCTCGTGAGACTGTGGACTCCATTGTCAGCCCTCACATCTGAGGGGCGTGTAGTGTTTGAAGATCCCGGTTCTATAGCTCTCTCTTGTTTTAATTAGTAATTTTGTTCATTTAAAAAAAATAACAGCATTATTCACACACCATAAAATTCACCTGACTTTTAAAGTGTACAATTCCAAGGGCTGCATAATATCTACAGAGTTGTGCAACCTTCATGCCTATCTAAATCCAGAATATTTTCATCACTTCCTACACAGCAAGCAGACACTACCCCCTTTCCCGGCCCCTGGCAACCACCAGTCTGCCTGTTGTGTCTACGAATTTTTTATTCTTTTTAATTTACTTTTGGCTGTGTTGGGTCTTTGTTGCTGTGCGCGGGCTTTCTCCAGTTGCGGCCAGCAGGGGCTATTCTTCGTTGCGGTGTTCTAGCTTCTCATTTCAGTGGCTTCTTTTGTTGCAGAGCATGGGCTCTAGGAGCACGGGCTTCAGTAGCTGTAGCACATGGGCTCAGTAGTTGTGGCTCGAGGGCTCTAGAGTGCAGGCTCAGTAGTTGTGGTGCATGGGCTTAGTTGCTCCACGGTATGTGGGATCTTCCCAGACCAGGGCTTGAACCCATGTCCCCTGCATTGGCAGGCAGATTCTTAACCACTGTGCCACCAGGGAAGTCCTGTGTCTACGATTTGATGACTGTGGACATTTCACATAAACAGAACCACACACGTGGTCTCCTTGACGGGCTTCTCTCACTGAGTGTCATGTGTTCAAGGTCTATCATGTGTGTATGTGTCAGTGCTTCCTTCCTTCCACGGCCGAGTGGTCATCTGTTGTGTGGCTGCATGGCATTTTGTTTGGGGGTGGGGGGGGTGTTCTCACTGAGATACTATGTAGTACTGGATTAATTATGACTGCATCTCTCTTGTTGAGCGGTTGATAAAATTGAGCTTTCTTTTTCTGGCAAATACATAGAATAAAACTGTCTTCAAAACAGAACAAAGCAAAACAAACCCTCAGCCTGTGCCTCTGGAGTATGGGAAAGGCATTTCACATACAGCCCAGAACACAGAGTGACAGATACCACAGGTGTGGAGAGAGCAGAGGTGGGGTCTCCCCTGCTTCAGCTGGACCAGACAAAGCCCACAGGCAAGCAGGCCATGCAACCTGCTGATTGAGGGAACACCACGGGCTGGGCCTGTCTCCTCTCTGGACAGAAGGCTCCAACTTTCTGTCGGACATGCAGAAATGCAGCAGGTGCTTCAGAACAAGGCAGCCCAGGCTGCAGCCTCAGCCCCGTCTCCCTCACCAGAAACAGGGTCTGAGCGATACTGAGCTCCGTCTGCATCTCGCCCCACTACACACACGCTCCACCAGCATCCTTTATTATGAACACGGCAGAATTAAACATGGACCTCTCTGTGTAGAAACTGGGATTATACATTCCAGGTTGTATTTTTCTCATCCTTGTTTCTAATGTTTCATAGATGCTCTGCTCTGAGGAAATAACTAGGAAATAATCAAAAGAAAGTTTTGGGAAGCAGCGTTGTAAGTGTAATAATTTCCAAACACAGGTATGAACAATGAAGTAAAGACAAAAGAAGAACTAAACCTTCTTCCTCTGAGTTGTCCTTTTCTCTGAGCCTGTGAACAATTCTAGATTTTGAAAAGAATCTGTCTCCTGCCCCACCCCCTCACTCATCCCACCCCCACCTCCACAGGAAGACATGAGGATCTGCATTGCTGGGCTTGTTTATGTGTGTGTGTGTTGGGGGGGAGGAATTTCACAAAGTAGTACCTGATGTCCGTGCTTCTGTGGCTAATTAAGACCCTTATGTGCCAAAGATCTTGTGCAGCAGCAGTCACATTTAACACATAAAACCACCTTTAGAGCAGCATCTCTGAGTCAAAAGAGAATAGAGCAAAGTAGCTAGGCAGCTGATGGAGAAAATGAAACTAGTTAACAGATTCGTTTAGCACGACATTTGGGACATGTGACAGGCCTGGATTGTTCCTCACACAATCCGCCCTCATGCAGCTCAATCAGCAAACGTCAGGAGGGCACCAGGTGCGGGGTCTTTCCTAAACCCCAACTCAGACGCCTTTTGTGTCAACAGCAATACTTCCCTCCTGCTAAGCAAATAATAGATGTGTTCTCACCAATGCCCAAGTGTCGAGAGAAGAGATCTGCTTGCGAATCCTTATTAATACAATTAAAATTTGCCTTTAACACAAACACACAGAAAAGCCTGTGATTTGGCACTGGAGATAGTTAATGAAGCATTCAGAACCAGATCAGTTATTGTTATTTAATGTTTAAATGGCATGTAATAATTGCAAAATGCTGTATCACCCCAACTCATCACTTCTGGTGGCCTGGGACTTCCTGCTCACACAGCCGATCCAGACTCCTGCCAGAAGCCAGTCTCTGTCACAGCACTTCTGGGAAGAGAGCAGGGATCTGAGTCTGATTTATGAACATGGAGAGGAAATGCTGTGATATCAGAAGTGAGAAAACCTGCGTATCAGGGCCTCTGCTGCCTGTGAAAGTTGTGTCAACTTCCTTTAGCTTTGTGGGTCTCCATCTCAGTCTTAAAGATGTCCTGAGAAGAGCCTTCCACTCCAATAGCACCTCCATGTCCACCTTCACAACCTCCAGGTTTTCATCACCACCACCATCACCACCATCACCACCATCTCCACCATCTTCACTATCACCACCATCACCATCACCACCATCTCCACC